>JAOVVA010000021.1:5769341-5783533 GCA_028565275.1 Leiocassis micropogon
AAAAAAAAATGATATATGGATGTTTCCATTTAAATTTCAAAGTAGCGTCTCTTCTCTTGGCCAATTGCGATGAAACAAAGCCCATATGTTATCTTAAGCTCAGTCAGATACACCTGTGAAACCCTATTAAAATTTGTTCAGTAGTTTTTACATGATGCGTGCACAAACAAAAATTATATAATGTGTTCTATTACTCATCTTGCATCTCCCAAAATAATTTTTTCACAAATATCCTCAATGTCCAGACATGCTGACTTTACAGTTGTATTATATGTATAGATTATTAGATTAGATGTTAGTAGGGGGTTGCTAGGATGGTTGCTGTGGTATCATTCAAGGTTGTTGCTTGGTGGATAATATTTCATCTTGGGTAGTTGATGGATCTCCAGGGTCGAGGATTCGAGTTCTGTCTTTGGGTCTGTGTGTGTGGAGTTTGTTCTCCCCGTGCTTGGTGGTTTTCCTCCAAGTACTCTGATTTCCTCGCATAGTCCAAAGACATGCAGATTAAGATAATTGGTGTCCTCAAATTTCCCATAGTGTGAAATTAGTGTGTACTTGTGTGCCCTGTGATGGATTTGTACCCCCTGTCTAGTACCCTGTTATGTCCCCTGGGCTATGCTCCAGGTTTCCCGCAACCCTGTACAGGATAAGTGGTGTAGTTAGTGACTGAGTGAGTGAGAGTAATTTTTCAATAATATTTGTCTGCAGCTCACTTTTCTATTGACATGTTCACCACAAGAGGGCGCACCTGTTGTTCAGGGCAGTGTGCAATATGGATTTTTTTTTTTTTTTTTTAGCAGCCTCAGTTTTGAATGAGAATACAAGAGCAGGAATTTTGACAGCCTTACTGTTTTTATGCTTTGTTTAATCTAGTTAGGCTTCATTAAATTCTCACATACTAATTTGGTATGATTGTTCTTTTAGAACTATATGTATAATGTGTGTGTTGTGATTAATTATTAATTAATAGTCAATTAATGAAACCTAACATGTCTAACTGTCAGTTTTACAAGAAAATCATAATTGTGAGATGCTGTGTAATGCTTAGTGGTTGCTTTTGTTCGATTTGGCTCCTGGGTTAATTCTAGGTAGTTGATTTTTTCGTCTTGTGTGGTTGCTATAGTGTTACTAGGTGGTTGATGTGTCATTCCATATGGTTGCTAAGTTATCCCTGAAACTTGTCCCCCACTTCATCCCCTGTAAATGAGCTGTTACTATAGAAACGGGTAACGTATTAGGTAGAACAAGTGCGTCAGTATAAACCTCTGTCACGCACCCTACATGTGCCTTACAGATGCCGTTATAGGATTTACACCTCCTCTTGAACAAAGCAGATTTAATAATTCAACACTGCTGTGGTAATCAACGCCAATAAACTTTTTTTTTTTTGCTTCTCCTTTTCCAGATGTCGTGATCTCGACCGCCTGCCACCCGACAGAGAACATCATTGCGTCAGCAGCTCTAGAGAACGACAAGACCATCAAGCTGTGGAAGAGCGACTGCTAAGCTAGAACACATGCAGGATTTATTTTATTATTGGTTTTTTTTTTGTTTTTTTTGTATTTTTCATTTTTTGGGGGAAGAAGGACATTTATTACGAGGAACACGAGGCCAAGGCCGTTCATACCCATGATCGCTTGGTCTTGGCAGGAAGCGCTGCAAACGCACGTGTCCAGAACAGCCAATGCAGAGAGACTCATGTTATGAAAACACCACTTCTTTTAAACAGTCTCTACACTAAATCTCTCTCTCTCTCGCTTTCTCTCCATCTTTCTTTGTGTATCTCTTTCTTTCTCTCTCTGTTTATCTCTGCCTTACCTATCCATGAGCTCTGTTCCCTTCTTTGATCAATTAAACCCTCACTTCTGATTCGTGTATATTTTGGTCTTGTCGATCTAGCTGGCTTTGATTTCCTCTTCTAGCTAACAAACTTTCTGACTTGTTCTGTTTTGTAGAATGTGTTGATTTTGTACATTAATGCGAGCCAGAAGTGAACCACGGGTGTGCGAAAAGTGCCGCAAAGAGAAAAAAAAACAAAACACCAGTTCATCACGCACATGAAATGGTCTGGTCTGATTATTGTCTGTCTGCCAGTGTTTCTCGTGTGACTGACTGAGTGCCATTTTTAAAGTGGAATTTATTAAACTGATTACACAACTAAAGCCCATGGAGATGTTGAGATGGTATAAAGAAGAATAATGTTTTGCTATCACTAATTTTTTTTCTTTAAAGAAATATCCCACCAAGGATGGTAATCTTGCGCTATAGACTTTGTAAATAGCGTGATCATCGGTGACGTCCAAATTTTTATGATGAAATTCTGAGGTAGCTTTTTCTTTTTTGTTCATCGTTCGTGCTTTCCTACGTTACCCACAATGCTTTGACCACAAGCCTAAAGATTGATCTACCTAATGAGAGCGATGCAGCAGCCCCTTTATCACTTCTCACATTTAAGGGTGGACTCCTCCTGTAATTTTCAGACATTTCATTTTTCACAGAGCAGTGTTCTCTCAAATCTCCTGATGCTTCATGCTCATGTACAGTCAGGCAGTGTGACTTGTGATCCGGTATACGCTTCAACTATCCAGTGTTAGTCACTTCCGCTTCTTCGAATGATGTGCAGCGCAAACGTTTTTTTTGTCCTTGAAAAATGTTTGTATTTTTCTTGTTGACATCACACATGCCAAAAGAAGAACCTTTAAGATTTGTGTTAAAACAGTTTATACGAGTATATAATATCTTCGCTAATTTCTGTTGCACTGCTTTTTCTCCAAATAGGTTACAAGAGAATCATTAGTGAGACAAGACGGCCTTGATGATGATTAAGATCGTATATGAAAAAAATTTTATGCAGAGCAGGTAAAAGCATTAGGTAATTTTACTGTTATACTGTATAAATACAGTTCAGATTGTTATAACCCATATGAGGCCTGCGTTCATTCGTCTGCAACATGCACACTTTGGTTATTTTTATTTTGCTCAGACGCGAGGTTCGTAAAAAGTTTGCTTTAGAATGTATGTTTGCAGCTACTAGTTAAAAAAATAAAAATAAAAAAGACCAAATATATCAAGGTAGGCTTTAACACTGCCTGGGTTTGGTATAACCTTCATACAGCTTCTCAGTTCAACCAGCTCTCTTTTTTTGTGGTCCAACAGTGTGTGCTGTGCTAATAATGGTGGATGAGTGTTGTACTTTGCTGCAAAGTAAGGGTTGGTGTTTAAAAAAAAAAAAAACTTCTCTTTTTTTTCCTCTGTAAACTTTTAGTGTGATCACAAGGGCTGCATGAGAAACTGGACTTGACCTGTGTCTCAATAAAGTTGTTCTTTTTTTATTTTATTTTTTATATCTGTACCACTGTAGGCTCAGCGTGGACATGACATCGGGTTGTGCGGTCTACCGTTAGCTCATCATGCTGCCCATCTTAAGCTGATTATCTAAAACAGATACTGAGCTGCACTTCACCAAAAAATGCTCACTCTGATGTGTGTTTTAAATCTAATCTGGTATAAATGAGTTTCTAATAAAATAAGGCTCTGTTGTTTTTCGGAATCTGCTGTACATGCTGTTGAAAATGGCTTAACGTTTACGGAACCAAAAACAAGAAGTCTATAGAATGGTACGAGTTAAAGTCTTGGGCTGATTTCTTTCTAGACGGCCAAAACATGGTATTGGTGCTTAAAAATGTCTCATATAGGTGAAAAGTAAATTTTCAGACACCATTTTTCATAATCCTTAATTCTTGTCTTCCAATTCTTATGCTTAGTTTTTTGTAAATCTGCATACACATTTTTACCAGGTAAAAAGAAACACATTTGCTAAATAAGTTTCATGCACCTTTATGTTCGTGACTTTTTTAAAATTAAAATCTTTGTTATCTTAACTGTTGTTCAGATAAAAGTTTGGCCAATTTAGATTTCACATGAAAAGACACAAACCTAAAAAAGAGTATTAAAAAATGCCAAATTGTTAAGATAATGCAACATGAGTTTGAGATGGTTACAGACACTACAGATGTTTTTACAGATCTTTCATGCAAAGCCCTGAGATACAGTAGTCCTGGAATTTGTTAATTGTATGTGTGTTAATAATTGGGCAGATTAAACAAATCTATTTTAACTGAATAAGCTTTAGGCAACAATTTTTACAGGTCATGTGCTTGTAGAAGCTTACACCAATTTTAGCATCAACACTCAATAAAATATTAACAATTTCCATTTTAAATGATTATTGTTTCAAATGTGAGACAGTATAAAGCTGAAAAATGGCCACTTTTGGGGATCATATAAAATCATCTCTCCAAAACGGCGGAAGTTAGCAACGTGGAATTTTGGTCACTTCCGCGTTGCATAAACTTCAGAAGTAGCTTATTTGTCACACATTTTCTGTGTAATATGTATAACCTGAAAAATAAAATCAGCACCAATACTGTGTTTTGGCTGAGACCAAGTTGTAAATTCACATGGGGTATAATACATTATTATTATTATATATTTTTGTAAAACTCTCAGTAAATAGAATAAAACAAACACCATCCAATCAAAATCAAACACGAGATAAAATCTTTTATTTTTATGGTTTAAATGAAAGATGGATAATTTAAAGAAAATATTTTCTTTTCATCATGTGTACTGCATTATTTAGGGATGTAGGATTAAGGCCACTTGACTTTAAAGGGGTTGTCTTGAGCAAAACTCACTTTTGTTTTTTTTTTTTTATGTTTACATCAGTGTGTATACATCACAAAAATATGAGGGAGATAATACGTTAGAATTGTCATAATTATGTTTTTCTATTGTTTTTTTTCATGAATGTGTATGAACACGCTGTTCAAATTTCCTGCCTGGTATAATGTCATTATGGTCAAGACAACAAAAGAATAGGACAATTTGCCTGGCATCTCCTCTAACTTGATGATGCTTGGTGATTGGGCACCATTTTTAAGGAAGTCTGTTTCCTGCAATCTGGCTAGAAAAATGCACATCCACAAAGTAGTACAATTAGCTTTTAAAGCTATACCTTTTGAACTTGTCTAAGATAAACCTCAATAAATGTAGCATAATGGAAGTAGAAGTATAATATGATACCTTTAAAAATTAGCGAACATGGATGTTGTTACCAATCTGTCTTATTATTTGTAGTTTTCTGTGTATTCACACTTTTTTTGGAGAGGTTGAAGGAAATGAAAAAAAATGAAGGAAACCTGCACGGACAGTAAAACTTTATACAACTCCGAACATGTAGTAATATTAGGTTAGGACAGAATTGGGTCTCTGGAGCCATATATTTTTTAAAATATTTAATATATTTTTATACTTTCATCATAGTTGCGCACCTTCAAATCCACAGGCATGTAAAGAGATTTTGTGTCTTAATTTCCATAAAAATATATATATATACTGTATATAGTATTTGCAATTGTAATGAATATGCATTTTCATTCAATCGTTCAAAAGATAGGGGATCCGGGGCACACAAGCACACACACTATGGCGAATTTGGAAAAGCCAATTAGCCTACTCTGGATGGAGCATCCCCCAAACTCCATGTATGCAGACCCGAGGTGCGACTCGAACCCTTGACCCTGGAGCTGCAAGGCCACAGTGCTAACCACTAGTAATGAATGTTTCGAAATGGTATTAATAATGGATTTTTAAAATTGAAATCAAAAATTTAATGCCAAATGAATATAATACAATATGCAAACAACAAAAATTGTAATCTTTTTAAACTTTTATTTTTTTTCTTACTTTCATGAAAGAACAACAACGAACAAAGCACAAATAACATCTTGAAAACAGACAAAAAAATTAGGCAGAGGATCCTGTCACTTAGTGACATGAAAAAGGAAACAAAACAAAACAAAAAAAGGTAAAGTACAGGCAAAAGCTGCAATAGGGCCTCTCGGTTCCCGTCCCCGACTTTTAGTAGAGGTCTGAGTGTCTCGACTCTTTCCCATATCAAATTAACATTTACACAATGTATACAACAGCCCACGTAGGAGGTATGAAGAAAGGTATGAAGAAATAAGCAAGAGATAAAATTACATTTGTACAAAAATAGATCTTTTTAGGTGTCTCTCTGTGTAGCAACTAAACAAGTGATTGTGTTACGGTCAAAGGTCATCCTCGTTAGGCAATTACATAACTTTTTTCTCCCTTCTCCTTTAGTTCCCCGTTCAGCCTGTACTCATCGAGTCGATTCGGATCACAATCATCATAATCATAATCGCAATCACAATCAAAGATGTTCCTGATTATCACTTAATTGATAGTTGAAAAGACCCAGGTTTTAAAAAATGCACCTGAATAAAACCCGTTTCATGGATCGCCGTGTTGTATATACACAGCTGACAGAGCAAACGGCTTCTTCTTTGCCTCTTGTTTTTTTGTCTTTCCTTTTTTTTTTTTTTTTTTTGGCTTGTCGTCGCAGTTCTTGAGGTCTCGTAAGCATGATTGTGATTGTAAAACAGTGAAGGAGCTGGTGCGTGATCATGTGTTAGCGCTTAGACCTGCTAGTACTTCAGCAATCTTTTTTTTTTTAAACAAAATATAAAACACTCCTTTCTAAAACCTTTCTCAATATTACACAGTGCAATTAGGCCTGTTTTCTAAAGTAGGGCACGAAGCACTTGTCTCTCTGCTAACACTACAACACTGGGAACATTTAAGGAAAGAATTGTATATTTCTATATATTTGTATTTCTAAATATATACACATGTACATATAGACAAAATATAGCTTTAGGGTATGTGTGTGTATAAAGCATTTACAATGACGATCTTTAAGGTCAGAGGACTTGTGTTGGCTGCAGGAGAGCGTGTCTTGGTTGTGAGCAATTTCACAAATCTGTATATGGCTTCAGGAACCCTGTGACAATCCTTGCCTCAAAACCTGATTTGTCAAGGAGTAATTTGGTTTTAAGTCGGTTCCTGTGAATAAAGAACATTTTTACAGAAAAATTCTTAATAAAATCAAATATTAATCAAATATCAATAATATAACTGCTCAGCCAACAGTTGGGGGTCTGGCGTTTGTTTCTTTAGTTTCGGACTGGAGCGACAAAGCTAATGTTGCTTACAAGTAATGGAAATCTACCTCAGGCAAAATCTTTTCCATAAGAATCAGCCATCATATACACAATTTAAACAGCTGAAGAACGCCATTTACACACACAGTCTTTCAGCTGCTCCCGTCGAGGGGTCGCCACAGTGAACCATCCGCCCCATACACAACTCGGCACAGGTTTCTTCCTGACGCAACCCTCACATTTTATCCGGGCTTGGAACCGGTACTGCATCCTGTGGCTGGAGTTTGGGCATTGGGTGGGAATTGAGCCGCATGGCATTTTTAGGCTCGTATCATTTATGGTGAGAAACCTACAGTACCACTGAGCCACCAATGCCCTGATATATTAGCTTTAGGTGGTAAATAATGTAATGCTTTGGTGATCTTGTTTCTTTCCATCTTCCTTCAAAATGGAGAAGGACAAAATGCTTTTCAACAATCTGTTCTGATGTCAGGTAGAGTGAAGTAAAAAAAAAAAAAAAAAAGTAGAAACATTGCTAACACAATCAGGCAAAAAATAAAAAATAATAAAAATAACCCACAAAAATAACTAGCATACACCAATTATCTGTGTCACTGACAATTATTGATTAAGTAGCAGGACCTCTGTGATTTAAAACTAATAAAATTTTGGACTGTGTTTTTGACTGATGGTTCTGTGAAATCAGTAGGTCAAACTGTGTCCTAATCACATCAGTAATTGTCTAAATACCTGAATATTATCTAAGGAAAAGTCTTTGGGTACCATTCCTAGTTAGCTAGATTAGCATCGTAGCTCCAGTGCCAAAACTAAAAGAGTAAATACAGTGGTACCTCGGCATACGAACGCTACACCCTATGAATTTTCACCTTAAGAACAAAAATTTTTGCAAGAAATTAACTTTAGCATACGAGGCATTTTTGGCATACAAGCAACCTAAAAATCAGACGGTGCCAAGAGGAATCATAAATTAAGGTTAAGTGAGGTTTAATGCCTTTTTAATATTTTTTCAAATATTTTGATTGTTTTTATATGCAAAGAATATGATTATAGTGTTGGAAATTAGTAATGTTACTAATATTTTTGGGTGGCTGGAACAGATTATCTGCGTTTACATTATTTCCTATGGGAAAATGTGATTCGCAATATGAACTCGCCTCCGGAACGGATTCAATCCGTATGCTGAGGTACCGCTGTATACTCCAGGTCAGTAATCGTATCTTGTCTGATTAACTAGATTTTTTCCACCACCATTCTATGTTTGTACAGTATCAAGACTCTTATCACTGCGGGCTATTAAACTAAAACTAAAAGAATAAAAGTTCCCCGGCTGTCAGCTTCAATAATATTCAAATCTTTTTTCTAAAAAAAAAAAATCAGTTAATTATATTAACCGATTACGAATTCATGTCCAATCCTGTGTCCAGATAAATGAAAGATATAATACATTGAAAAAGTGCCATTTTTTCCCCAATTAATTCCTTCAAGTAATTATGCAGTGTTGCACCTCATCCACCAGGGGGAAGTCACAGCTCCCTCATTTCCTCACTGCAAATAAACGCTCGCCTCAGAACTCTGTGCGCGTACACATTAGCACCGGGGGGAACCAATCCCTGCTCCTGCTCCTCTTAAGGTCAAAATAAAACTCAAACTGAGGCTCAGGGTTGGTTTGATGTGCTGTATAGATTTTGTAGGGGGGAAAAAAAACATCAGCCTCACTATGGGCAGTCTTTGGAAAAAATGCTAAGATGCATAGTTAAGCAGCAGCAGCATTGGGAAAGAAACAACAACAAAGAAACAAAGATGGAGAATATAGAAACATTACATAGCTCAGGAAATTTCACACTCAAAGAAAGAGACAAAAAAAAACAAAAAACAATGTAATCTTAAACGACACTTGGTTTGCCCAGAGAAGTGCAGGTTGTGGATGGTCATTGGCCCCTGTCCCCCTCAAGAGCCAACTAACCAGGTAAGGCTCAGGATATGAGGTTAAGTGCTAACAAACAAGGATGTCCTCATAAGGTGAACTGCAAGGAAAGGGAAGTGGGGGGTGGGGGGTCAGGGACCGACGACGGAGGAGTGAAAGAGGTAATTGCACGTTGTGAAGCAGAAATGAATACTGAGTGTGGCAGTAACGTTGTGTACAAGTGATGCAGCAGTCCACACCTGGGCTTGACTACGGCGGAGGTGAACTGGTGTACCGCAAACCACCTGCTTTAGTGATGATCTGGACTTCTCTAAGGCCTCGTCCACACCTACATGGATGGTTTTGAAAAACATCGTTTTATTCTACTCTTTAAAAAAAAGCAACATAAAAAATCCGTCCACACAAAAATTTTTTGAAAATATTTACGTCCATATAAGCAATACTTTTAAAAATATCGCCGAGATCTCACAAACAATATTTTTTGAAAATTTCCTTGCTTTTTAAAAAAATATCTCCATTCATATTGACAAGGTTTTTGAGAATTTCTTAGTTCATACTGATAGTGTCGAAAATATCTCATGCTAAATGTTTTTTTTCAAAATTTTTCCATAATGATGGTGTTTTCAAAATTTCCGTTTATACTGACTGTTTTTGAAAATATCTAAGTTCACAATAAGTATGTTTTCGAAAAAAAAAAAATCAGTTCACACTGTTTTTAAAAAAAATAGCTCAGTTTACACCTGCAATGTTTTTGAAAATTTCTTAATTCACACTAACAGTGTTTTCGAAGATATCTCTGATCACGCTGACTTGTTTTGAAAATATTTCCATTCACACCCACATTGTTGTAAAAAAAAAGTTATTCGTTTATACTGACACTGTTTTCGAAACTCTCTCTGTTCACACTAATACTGTTTCCGAAAATATCTCAACCCACATATTTTGAAATTATCTATTTCGACATAAAAATGCAAAGGTTATTTAAAAGAAAGCTCACATGAGTACACGGTCCAAGTAGGTGGCGACAGTATGTCAAGAGTATGTGCATTTAACGGTAGAGAAATTGAAATGCATGATTTAGCAATTAGCAATTATAGACCAGCTCGCGCTCTGACGTAAACGTTTTCTGAAACGTTTTTTGAAATTACTTTAGCTTGAAGGCCAGCTTTGTTCTCAGTGACTTAAAATGAGTGGACAGAAAGCTAAAAAACTATGAGAAAAAACGACGTGTTCAAAACTATCCATGTACGTCTGGGCGGGAACTGAGACACAGTGAAAAGTCTTCGAGAGTTGTGAGTGGAGTCCCTACAAACAAACAAGTTTTTCGTTTCCTGTTCCCTCTCACGATCTGGTTGAAACAGTGGGACGGTATCGCTCATACCAGTACGCTGAGGAACAGCCGTTAACACCTGGGCATTCAAAGCCATAAATGTTTCTCCATTGTTCAAACCAGAAGTCACGTGAAGACGGTGCTCGGTTCTCCTGATCTGAAAGCTCATCGTTATCGTCATCGTCATGATTCATACTCCGATGTCCAATCCATCTCTGAGCGCTCATATCCCCAGACATCTGGAGCCAGATGTTGTTCAGACTGTTGAAGGCCTGGTGTGGAGCTTTCCTTTCCTTAAGTCAAGAGCCAGATCATCCCCACAGCTTCAATCCCATCATTCCCAAGACCATGCCTGCTACTCGACACTTCCAACAATCCTTCTGTCTGAAGAGTCTCTTGTGTTTTGCTTCCTTTATTTCTTTTTTTTTTTTTTTTTTTTTACATGAAGTTATGGTTCAGTCATCCTGACCTGTATTATTTGTTGCCTTTAGAGTCCCACTCTAATTATTAATCTTTTTATTTATATCTTTATACAAAGTATAAAAAGAGACCCTGCGGGCACGTTATGAGACACAGATTGAAGGGAACAGCTTGCTGAGCCCCCGTCCAGCGTATAACGTCACAGTTAAGGAGGAGTCTTTGTTAAGAAGGAGGTGCTAGCTTCCTCCCAGTCTCCCAGGACGACAGGAGGGTCGTGATATCTTTATGTCATTTGATGAGGCGCCTCCAACATCTCCATGAGGAAGGTGTCAATGGGTGTGTCCCCGATGAGCTTGAAGAAGAACAAGTGTTCTAGACACTTGAGGCCGATGGAACGCAGCGCAGGCAGCCGCAGCAACAGCTTTGCGAACCTGTTCCATATACACACAAACATACAGATAAGAATATACACTTTCACGATGATACTACACAGCACAACTGAAAACTGAACATCTAGACGGCACAGAAAAGTAGCTTGGACACAAAGTAGCTTGGAGCGATTTATCGCTCCTGTTATGAAGACTTCCAGGAACATGGAGTAGAGCGATGCACTTAATAACAGGTCTGCATGAACAGCTGGGTCAATATTTATTTAATCTATGCCCTTAATTAGGAAGAAAATTGGAAGTAGGTCTGAGAACTCTTGTTGATGCACAGGGATGACCTACAGGAAAATACACTGCCTGGCCAAAAACAAACAAATAAATTTTTATTGGGCTGCATCAAGCAAAGAAAACAACTAAGGAGAATTACTGGAACTGGGTTAATAACCCTCGAACACTATACAAATCTGGAAGGATACTGCTGAGCTGTCAAATTAGTGGAAAAAATATGGTCTGGAGAAAAATCATGAATAGAGATCTTGGTGAAAAAAAATCAACAGTAAAAACCAAAGATATGTTTAATGGTCTTAGTAAAAGCATTTCCAGACACACACAACTCATCGGGATCGGGACTAAACAGCTAATAAGACTAATGAAGGAAAAAGGCTTCAGTTTAATAGTGAGCATAAAGATTGGACTTTGGATCAGTGGAAAAAGGTCATGTGACCTGATGAGTCCAGATTGATCCCTATTCCAGTGCGATGGACACTCAGGGTAAAAAAAAAGGGAGGCACATGAAGCGATGCACCCATCATGCATAGTGTCCACTGTACAAGCCTCTGGAGACAGTGTTATGATCTGGGGTTTCTTCAGTCGCTCAGGTCTAGACTCAGTAATGTTATGTGGCAATAAAACAGACGACCTGAATGTACTGAATAACCAGGTTATCACATCTATGGAGTTTTTCTTCTCCCCTGATGGCACGGCCAGATTCCAGGACTTTCAGATTGTGAAAGAGCATTAGGAATCGTTTTCATACAATGAACACTATACACGTATGTCAAGGTCTTTCCTTGTCCTGGTATACAAAGCCATAATAATAATGAATTAATGAATGTAAAAATGTTTAAATATAACACACATTGACATTTTCTTCGTTGTTGACAGTTTACTTATTTAATTCATTCTTAGTTTGAGTGCAAGTGTGCATAAGGTTCCCCTTACCTCCCGGGTTGATCAGGGTATTTATGCTTGCAGTATGCCTCCAGAGAGGCGTAAACCTTCTCCCTCAGAGCCTCCACTTCACTGGGGTTTGAAAGGCCTTTAGAGTCTAGAAGTGAAAAAAAAAACATGTTTTTTTTTTTCCTGTTCAGTGGTCTGTCAAAAATGTCAAATTTAATTAATCAATACTGAGATTCGTAGAATATTTATAAAGAAAAGTGACTGAAGGTTGGGAAATGTGTTTATTAACTCAGAAGGGTGCTGAGACTTTGCACTTTTCTGCTGCTGTAAGATTACCAGTTTTAATACAATTACTGATAAACGCACAGCGTGTCCCAGACGAAATGTGAAAATGCAGAAGGCAACAACAAAATACAAAGGATAGGCTGTATTTTATGGGGTTGGTATGTAACTTTCAGAATCTAGAGTTCTTTATACAACATCTTTACCTACTATAGTTCTAAGGCCAGGACGTGACAACAGATTCTTCATTATTTTTCAGTCTAATATGAACATGATATCACTGTGGAAACCCATACGGGTTTAATGAAGCACATTGTGTGATTAATATAGAGTAAGGCTCACCAACTGGCAGATCTGTGTCCAGATACAGTCCCAGTAAATTTCAGTGGACTGAACTGAAAGTGAGCATGAACATAATACAGGCAGGGAGTGAATTCCTTCTTTCTCTGCGCTCACACCTCAATCGATTTCTATGGAGTGCTCCTTAGAGAGCTCCTAATTAGGCGATTGGGAGCAGTAATTCTGTAACTCGCTTTAAAGAGGACAAAGCAGAGGCACAAAGCACTGAGCCATCTTCATGAAAAAAAAGAGTGCTTGCTTTGTCTGATGTGCCAGGACTCATTAAACAGTGTGTTTGCTCTGTCCACTGGTCTACAGTATCTAGTGGGATCACGCTTTGAGAGACTCTACTTAACTGTACTGCTGCTTGTCGCTGGAGTGGTAGCCCTAAAGCGATGTTTAGGACATTTCTGTGTCTTTTTTTCTTTCCCAGGGAGGTCCACTGTGTGTAGCTTTTATTAGCTTTTATATCAAAGCTTTTTTAGTCATTATTAAACCCTCAAAACTTAAGCGGCACAGATCCGTGCCAGCAACACAGCATAGGTCAATGATAATGAGGCTTCAGACATCAAGCTGTGCACTTCCAGAGCATTTTAGCCATTTTTAAATTTGCTGTATTTTTTAATAAACATATATAGGGCTCATTAAATAAAATAGCAAAACAAAAAATGGATCAAATGTTCTGGGTTTTAAGAGCTACTGATGTATCTTACATAATCCATAAATAGTGGTACCTCGGCATACAAGCGCTTTAAGAAGCCTTGGCATATGAAGCATTTTCATCATACGAGCAAACAATCAGGTTGTGCGTATGTCTGGTAGCCAATCCAAAATTGTTTTAGTCAGTGAAAAGTCAAGCAAAGTGAGTTTACATTATAATTGTTTTTTTTTTTTTTCTTGCCATTTTGGGCAAGATTTAGTGAAGACACCACCATGTTATCGAGCACGGCAGCAAGAAGAAAAGGAAGCAACTTTCAGGGTTTTTTTTAAGCAGCCGGTGCTGAGAGGAATCATGGATTAAGGTTAGGTGAGGTGTAATGTATATTTATTGCATATTTTACTTAATGTACGTATTTTCTAAATTGTTACATTGTTTTTATTTTTTATTTTTTTGGATTTTTTCCTGATTTTCGCCAAATATATATATATTTTTTAATTTAGTCCTGTCCAATTCTTTTTCCCCGATTTTCTCCCCAATCTAGTCGCGTCCAATTCCCCTCCCGTCACCAGGGGGCTCCCACATTAAGGCCACTAACCTCCATTCAGCCAGGAGGGCCGGTGGC
>JAOVVA010000021.1:5783633-5807548 GCA_028565275.1 Leiocassis micropogon
AACAGCATCACCCGGGGTTCGAACCTGCGACTCCCGGATGATAGGGCGAGCACTTTACCACTGCGCCACTCGGAGACCCGATTTTTGCCTAATTTAGTCGTATCCGATTCCTCCTCGTCACTAGGGGGCTCCCACATTAAGCTACTACTACCACTCAGTCGGGAGGGCCGAAGACTGTCACGTGTTTACTCCGAACCACGTAATGCCAGCTGACCGCATCTTTTTCGAACTGCTCACTCAGCCCCTAATTGGCTGTAGAGCCGTGATTAATGTGGGGGCACTAAGTACCTCTCATCTCTCCCCGAGAGGTTACAGCATTACCCGGGAATCAAACTCGCGATCTCCGGATGATAGGGCGAGCGCTTTACCACTGCTTTACATGTACACAGGTTACATTGTTTCTATATGTAAAAATATAATTAGGTTTTTTAGGTTAATTCTTTAGGTGGCTGGAACGGCTTATCTGCATTTACATTATTTCCTATGGGAAAATGTGTTTCGCTATACAAAATCCTGCCTTTAGAACGGATTCAATTTGTATGCCATGGTAGCGCTGTACTATGTTCAATACAATTATACTAAAGTACAGAAAGGCACCTATCAAGGGGTGGAATATGTTAGGTTGAGAGCGAATACTCAGTTCTTGAAGTCGATGTGTTGGAAGCAGGAAAAATGGGCAAGCGTAAGGATGAGCAGGAAAATGTACCCTGTTATACTGCAAAAATGTTCAAGAATGAAGAACGAACTTTTGACTTGGCCTACTGTATGTATTAGCTAGATCTCGATCCGATCAAGTATCTGTGGGATGTTCTGGACAAACAAGTCCGATCCATGGAGTATCCAGGAATTAAAGAATCTGCTGCTAACGTCTTGGTACCTGTTACCACGGTACACATTCAGTACACTGTTTTGTCAACCCTATAGAGTTGTAATCTTACTTAATAATCCAATATTGTAGAACGTTCTAGTAAGAAAGAAATGTTTTGACTCGTATTCTAAATTCTAGCACTAGTGGATCTAGACAACATATGGCAGGTGAGGTTAATGTCATGGCTGATTGTTGTATAAGGCTGGATTTTTTTTGTGTGTGTATATTGTGCATGCGCAAAAGTCACACTGTTATGTTTAAGGTTGAAAGAAGTAGCTGAAACAAGTATGAGTAAAGATTGTCATATGGTTGGTCAGGTAGAAGTCCAAGGTGTTATATAAAGGAGGTTGTTGAACGCTACCTGGGTTGAACAGCACTATGGCTCGTAGGCATCCCAGCTCTGTTTTATCCATCTGCATATCCCTCATCTTTGACACCAACTCTGTGAGCACTCTGAAAAAAAAAAACCCACACAGTTGAAAACCTCACACAGGTTATATCTCATTATAGCACAGCCCTCTTGAATTCTTCATTCTGATTGGTCAGATGGGGTTAATGAAATTTGTACACTAGCAGCTCTGACAAAAGTTCTGGCTTTAATTCAAATCACGGTTTTATATTAACTTACGTTTGGGTTTGTACAGAGGAGGCTCGATTTAATCAGATTTTAGAGAAAAAAAAAGTTTTCGGTAAGATGTTTTTTCGTGTTGTATTATTGCTTTGTTACCGTTTAAAGTGAAGCTGTAACTAAGTTTTCTGACTAAAATTTCAGCAGCGAGAACTTTTCTGGTAATGTGCCAAATTGCATTTTTATCCTACTGACTTGTGAAAGAGAGTGAGAGGGAAAAAAAGGAGATTTAACTTTGTTTTTGTGATTGTAAGTGAATAAAATTAGTGCATCAATCTACATCCCTCACTCACTCACTTATTGATCTATACCACTTTATTGCGTATACAGCGTCGCAGGGGGGCCTGGAGCCTATTCCAGGAGACTTAGGGCACGAGGCGGGGTAAAACCCTGGATGGGGTGCCAATCCATCAGTTATGAACAGACACATACACACATTCACACACTCATTCACACGCTATGGGCAATTTGGGAATACCAATCAGCCTAATCTGCATGTCTTTGGGCTGTGGGAGGAACCCGGAGTACCCCGGAGGAAACCCACCAAGCACAAGGAGAACATGCAACAGACCCAAGGCGGGAATCGAACCCGGACCCTCGAGGTGCGAGGCGACAAACCATATTGTCCATTCCAATAACAGTACAATCCAAAATATTTCATTCCTTAAAACCCAGCCACTTTCATGATTTCTTTCTCTGACGATCGTCTGAGGATGAAGAAATTGGAGAGAAATTCCGTGTTGCTTGATTTAGAGCGCTCCGTCTTGTCGTGATCCTTCTTGTGAACAGCATGAGAAGGTCAGTCCAGGCATTTATAGTGCACAGCCCACAGGCACAGTGGCTTAGCTGCCCCTGCTGCTTCAACTTCCAGCACAAATGACACGCAAATGGATTTCCCTTTGCACTTTCTGTCTGAGCAGCTCATTATTTCTGCATGACCTGTACCACCTGCATATGTGAATCTTTAATGAATACTGATGTTAATCGATAAAAGAGCTCAGGCTTTCTGCCCTTCTCTCTTTGATGTCCGCTGGAGAAAATGCCAAGGTTTCTCCTCCTGCCCTTGCGGTGGTAAAACTTGCTGAAATCATGTCTGTGCGCTGGCATTTTTAAACGAACCTCATTAAAAAGGAGCTCGCCACGGAACAACCAAAAAGTGCATGCTCCTAACGCTGAAGTGGAATATTTACCAGTTTCGTTGTGTATTTGCTCGAGATCATTTAACTAATCTAAAAAAAGCTAATCAGAAGTGTCCTAAAATATTGTGACCTCTGACCTGTCGAATATGGCTCCCACTCCGGCACTGTGCGCGCTGTTCCTGTGCACGTGGAGCCCGGTGGCAAGCAGAATGCCGTCCTTTACGGCTATGGAGCGGTGCGAGAATGATGCAATGAGCAGCTCGTTCCATCCTGGAGAAAAATGGAAGAAAAAAAATAAATAAATAAAACGATGAGACAAATGATGTGAAGGCGAATGAAAAGTATTGCAACAAGTACAAATCAACCTACACTTACGTAAAACTAAAGAAAAACAAGTCTAGTCGGAATTTTTAATCAGAAATTTGGGACCCTGAGCTCAGGCAAGTTCAATTAAATTAAATTTTATTTGTATACCGCTTTTAACCCAAGTCATGACGTCAAATCAACAAGGCTGCTCACAGCATCAGCAGTAAACATAATAGCGCTTATTTATGAACTTCGAGCTTCCTACTTCTAAGCTAAGTCGAATGCAGCATGGGTTCCTCACATTATGCAAGAATCTTTTATCACTCATCCATGGGGACTTTATGAGTTTTACTCGGATGAGTACCAGTCACCTTGATGTACAACGCCAAACAGTTTTATGACCGAAATGCTTTACAGGCAGACCTTTTTACGCTGCATGAAGAACTGGAGGAGAACACGGAACAGAATTTATCTGATCATGAACTGACAAAGGTTTAAAAGTTTTCATGTATTCAGTTTCCCATGCATTACATTAAGGTCCCTCTAATATTCATGGTTCGGAGGTAATTACAGCGGAATCTCGGCCTACGAATGAAGTAAAATCTGAAATAAAATCTGAAATAAAATCCACTGACACAAACAAGTTTTAAGCGGCTCCTGAATATACGCGCAACATAGCTAGCGTTCAGTTCGGTACATTTGTATATATGCTGAGAATGCTTTGTATGCCGATGCAAATTTCTTGCAAAATTTCAAAAATTCATAATGGAGAGCCTTCGTTGAAGGTTGATCTTAGAATAATCACAGAATCATATGATGATGAAACCTGCTGCAAACTCTTGAGAGATATTTTTCTCCAACACTATTACAGCAAATCCTAAAAGCACTATTTGTAAAATGTATATGCTTGTAGAAGGAGTGCTCAAGTTTGTATGCATGCGGATAGTAAAGGTGTACATGCACTTGCCTGCTCGCAGCAGGATGACCTGATCGTCCAAGGGCAGTTCAGAGAAGTGTGGGATCCTCTTGGCCCATTCCACCAGGGTGAAGAGCTGCTTGTCTGCCGCCTGGCAGATATTAGTGACTGGATCATTGGGCTGTGGAGAGACACAGGCATGAGTGAGCATCAGAACAGTAGGTTATCCAAAACAGGGGGACAGGGGACGGGTATAAAAAGGCTGCGTTGTTCATCTTTAATGGAGACGGTGGGCTTGTTTGTATGCGAGTGTAGATTGCAGTGATTAACATAACAAGTGGAGATTCTGACAGATCTCCACATGTCTCTATGTTTGTATGTGTGTGTTTGTGTGTGTGAAGCTTGGAAGCTGATGAGTAATCTCCTCCATGCAGGAAGGCAAAAACAACAATGCTTCTAGCCGAGTCTCTCAGGAAATACCTGCAGAGAGGCAGCGTTAAAAATCCACTTTGTCCGAACAGGCGTTTCCTGCAGGAAGCTCAGCTGGACAGAAAGGCGCTTGATATGTTCTTGCTAGAAAGTTCCTCAGAGGAGCAGCAGCAGCAGGAAAAGCTTCATTCAGCATGACACTTGAACAACAATGAATTCACTGAGAAAATCAACTCCTCTCACACGCCGAGGTGTCAACACTGCTATCAAGATGTCGGTGGGTGGGATGGTTGTTTGGTTTTTCATTTTTTGAGAAAAATGTGCTGTCTCTTAAATCAACATAGCAAAAAAAAAAATTAATTACCAAAATGAAACCATAAATATTGCTTCACTCCCGGTTGTTGGTCTCTTATGTCGCAAATGGGTCCAACAATAACTGTCACGGAAGAGCCATGGTTTTGCAACACATCCATGCATTGCATTTTTTTAAATATTGCACTGGGCCAGGAATTACAACATTTTTGCAACTACATACTGTACATAGTCTATAAACTAGGTATAAAGATGCCCGAGTCTTTTCATTCATAACTGCAATTATGAATTGCCTTGAGAGTATATCCGCCGTTTCTGTTGCAGTTATTTACAGGGTTGGGTTGCCAGCTCGATGCTCGATTGTATCTGATCACTTGGGGGGTGAAGGTCCTTGCTCAAGGGTCCAACAGTGGCAACCAGGGACGTCCTGGTCAGCAATACACCACCATAACCCCCGAGCCACCCCTGCCCCCTAAGGATCAGAAGGGGGGTTTTATTGTTATTGTTGACAGTTATTGTTGGACCCATTTGCGACATAAGATTAAGCACTGTTCCTTTTTAAGCACTGTTCCTTTAAAGGGGTCCTTTCATGCGAAATTCACTTTTGAGTCATATTTATACATTCAGCTGTGTCTCTAGTGTGTGTACTGTACATAACATAAAAGAAAACAATTCCCTTCTGGCCCTTTTTTTATTTTTGTATTGGCCAGGGCTTCCCCTCTATTGTGACCTCATATAAGAAGATCCCCTTCACTGGCTTGTTGCCCCTGTTTTCTCAGAGGTTGCTCATTTACATAGACACTGAAACAGCACATTTGGTGTAGGAGTGAAATAAGGGGAGTTTGATACATGAAAAAGTTACTTCTGAGGAGTATTTCAGCTGGAGTTTTAACACACACACACTTTGGAGTTAAGAAAATTAAATACCGCTATAAAACTTTAAATACCCCCCCTCCCGTGCATGCCATGTTCGTTGTTCGTGCCACAAATGAGTCCAAAAACAAACTGTTATGAGATGGTAAGTCTACGCTCAGGTGGCCATACAGAGAAAGATGCGTGTTTTTTTTTTTAAACATGAATATGAGAGATTAAGAAGGGAGGAGAGAAAAGAAGGGAAAAAGGGAAAAGAATGTGAAAGGACATGAGTAAACACAACTGGAGTGCCTTCGTGTCAAAAGTGCTCGCACCACAAACATGATTTAAGAGGGCATTCGGACCAATATGAGCATGTTTTAAAGTTTCTGGGCCAGAAAAAAAGCAGGAATGACTCGATTTGAAGAAAATCGATTTCTCAACGTACTTTTTACGAGGGGCGTTCAAGTGAAACCGGGACTTTTGATTGTGAGGAATAACAGGACGTGTTTCTAAGAGTAAAAACGCATTCTACGAAAAAAATTCAAGCTGTACACCTAATTTTTTGAGTGGAACAGATAGCATATGAAACTACAAGCTCATCATAATGGTCCTCTTTCCAAGATGCTTGGATGCTTTTTACATAATTTATATAATTGACATAAAATACCAACCAGCTCAGCTTTTTTTCACACTATGCTGAGTCAGGTTCTCTGGATGATTCTAAAATCCCCTAAACCTTATTTGCAACTTTGAAATCTTGTTAGAAATAACATTACGAGACCTTAAACTGAATCAAATCAGTTTCTTACACTAAAAACACACCAGCCCTATTTTCTATCAAACAACTCAATGCTTAAAACTGAAGGAAAAGTTTCCTTAAAAGAAAAAAAAAAATTCTGGGGATCAGTCGATGGATATTCTGGGGTTTTTCACCAGTTGATCCTGCAGACTGGCTTTCGTCCGAAGCTCATGCTGATCTTTTCCTCCTTCTATGAGCTGTAATCTTCTCTCACTTGCTCACTCACTCAGAAAAAAGTTCTAAAGTCTGCATATCAACCATAAGACACCAAAGGCACCAAACTGTTGAACTACCCAGTGAAAAAAAAAAAATCAGTTCATCAGATCATGGCTCTGGACGTCTCACCTTAAGTTTTAACACATAATTATTTCACAAAGCAGCCAGACAAGTGTGAAGGAAGCAGCAGCAAAAAGCCTCGTATGAGGAACACAGCTCGAACATTTCTAGTTAAGGAAGGCCATGATTATGAATGATGCAGAGGAGTGTGAGCAGCGTTTATCCTGACCCCGTTTCTCTCACTTTCTCCCACAACTAAGCAGACGGTCATAGCTAAAGACATCATACTGGCATGAATACTTGGTCTGACTTGTGGACAATGTGGCTTTAAATATGCAAATTATCCATAACAAAGAAAATAATCTATATAATTTAGTTTATTTTGTCAAATTGACCATTAAAGGTGAAATCTGTACTCTTTAAAAGTGTAAAAGTAGACTTCTTTAATATTCATGTAAAATAAACAAGTTTTTTTTTTTTACCCCTTTTTTTAAACAAGATTTCTGGCCCAGAAATTGCAACTTTTGTTGACTTGTGTACCGTACATAGTGTCGACATGTGTGAGTCGGTTCATTCTCCAGTGCTATTGTGAATTGACATTTAAAAATTACACATTGCTCCTTTAAAGGGCACCAATTATGCAACATTTTTATACATCCAGTTGGTGTGTGTGTGTACATGCATGGGGAAAAAAAACATTTCCTGCTTTTTGAAGTGGACAAGGATTAAGCTAATTAGATTTTTGCCTATTGTGACCTCATATAAGAAGAGCCCCCCCTCCCCTTTCAGCTCTGCTGGAGGGGCGTGGTTTAGCATTAGCTTATTTACATAATCACACACACACTTTGGGGAGCTTGAAGACTTGCGATAAATTGTTCAAGAAGCAGTACAATATGGGACCTTCAAATTACATGAGTTTAAAAAACTGTTAACACTAACATACATACTGTATATGTTCATCTCCCTTTTCTGTAAGGTATAGTTGTTGTTGACAAAAAATATATATTCGTTTGGAATATTTTAAAACGTGATGCAACTGGAAATAATGTTTGTAGCAAAGTCACTCTAACTACTGCTGTAGAGATGACTTTATCATGGTATATGATTTTGGTATATACACATGGTCACAACCTTTTCATCCACAAAGCCTCAACGTTCTCATTTTAGCCTCCGAGCAGAATGAGGTTACGAGTGATGCGAAAATAGCCGATACTCATTTCTCTGCTTTTACACTCTGAGTGTGTTCGAGCGAAAGCGGCTACGATGCAGCTGACCGCGTGATTCGTTTATGAGGATCTGCCAAGCACGCAGAGCGACTACCCGCGAGGTCAAAATGAAGCTCGTGAATTCGGATTTGGGCAGTCACTTTATGACCGTGACAAAATAACCATTTTCCTCCCTAACAAATCAAAACTGCTCCGTGTGCATTATTCGACTGCTGATCTGCGATGTCTGCCCTCTTACAGAAATGCCTCGCTTGCATATCGTTTTATGAAAATTTCATGAAGGCAGGAAAGCACCGTGCATCACATGTTAATGTTTCATAGTCTGCATACAGCTGCGTGATGGTGGGGAAGAAAAAAAAAGTGTGTGCATGAGCAGATGAGAGGGTTGGGCCATTGTGTGTGTTGCGTGAGAGATTTGCAGCCTGAACAGGACCTGAGCAGTAAGATGACACTGAACAAACATTGTGCATTTATCTGTTTTCGGGCTTAGACGCGGAGTGACGAGTTAATACTGAAACTCTACACTTCTACATTCGGACTGATAATTTACTGAAATAGATTTTCTTCTATCATCTGTGTAAATTCAGGATCTTTTTCCTAACAGATGTTGGAGGAATTTAATTTATATGACAGATTTCATTACCGGAGCATAAAACACACGTTAACAAAAACATCAAACATCAAAATAGAGGACTGAAAAAAATATCCCCCATCTCACGTAGGCACTACTCTGATTTAATCTCATGGCTGCATTAATTTAATTGCATGCACAATTGATGACTATATTCAATTGCGTAATAGACAAAAAATTTAATGAAGCCTTTTTTTCTGTCCAGGAACATGCCTCAAATCTTAACACTAAATACCATTTTAATTTACTCTTGCATAAACTCTATATTTTCTATTAATGTATTCATCGTGCGAGCTATACGCTGAATAAAGTGCTGTTCTTTATATACTGCATAATAAGGGTGGAACCACCTTCTTCAGCCAGGTACCTAGAGGAAAAAAGTCTGAATTAAAGACTTTATTCTTATATTCTCAATTTATCGATCAGGAATGGAAAGAAAATTCTCCACATCGTCTAATGTTACCTCTCGTTGGGGGAAACGTACAGAAAGAATATACATTACCTGGCCAAAAATAAATAAATTTGCACACTCTAAGATTTCATTTAGTCACCATAGCTTTGATTACAGCACACAATCTGGTGTCCAGTTCATGTGTGTATATGATTCCTCATGATCCCAGAACCGCTCTTTCACAATCTGTAACAATAAACAAGTCCTGGAATACGGTCGTGCCATCGAGGAAAAAAAGAAAACCTCCACTGATGTGATTCGCGGGTCGTCACCTGACTTCATTTTATTGCCACATAACATTGCTGAGCCTAGACCTGAGCAACTGAAGCAACCCCAGATCATATCACTGCTTTGTACAGTGGGGACTATACATACATCGCTCATTGACCCGCTCTTCACTCTGGAATATGGTCAAACTGGAGGCATCAGACCGCATGACCTTTTTTCATTGCTCCAACGTCCAATCTTTATGCTCCCTAGCAAATTGAAGCCTTTTTTCTGATTTGTCTCACTAACCAAGGATTGCCTACACAGCTGTTTAGTCCCAATCCTCACACATCACGTTTTATATGTGTGTGGAAATGCTCTTACTTTCACTATCTAACACAGCTCTGGTTTGGACTGTTGATTTTTTTTTTTGCGACTTCAATAAGTGTTTAAGTTTAAGTGGTAAATGGTTCTTGACCCAGTTCCAGTAATTTCAAATCCCCTACGTTGTTTTCTTTGCAAGATGCAGCCTGATAATTTGACCCTTCTGAAACTTTTTTTTTCAGACATGAAGGCTCAAGTCAGACTAATGGAATATTTTAGTCCATGTAAAAGTACCTACTGAGAATAAAAATCTGAGCTGGACAGCTCATAAGGAAGTAACACACTGAACACCCTTTCTCGGCTAAAGAGAGGCTTGTTACTGATGCCAGTTTAACACCTGATCTAGGACACCATGAGCTAAACCCAGTTCATTCATCTCAGCCCAACCTCATAATTAGATGCATTCAAAGACGAGGCCTTGTGATTAATTAACATATGGAACAGTAGCTCCTAAAAGAGCACAGAAAGGAGAACGAGACCAAACAAGCAAGAGAGCAGAGGAGAATGAGTCAACGTTTCATTTTACTCTGCCTGTCAAGAGCTTGGATACCACATGGGACCAGACGTCCCGGCTCATCTAAAATAGCTCACGCTGTCGTGCTTCATTGTTTATTTTAACAATTTTCTCTTTCACAAGCCATCATCTGTAGCAGAGATAAACAAATCCATTGCGCAGGGAAGAGCAAACCTGCCTCCATTCTGAAGCCCTGTTTCTACTGAGACTGTGTCTTCATCAACAAGCCTGTGATGGAGTGCTTTCTTGTGTCAGCTTCCCCAGAGGCAGTTCTCCTCCCTCTACATCTCCCCAATGTCACCCTCTATTGCTCATATATTCTCGTAGTCCAAAAATAAACCCCATTTACTCAAATAACCACTGCCTTTCGCTTTCAGGACTATCCCTACAGAAGCTCCCAGACTCTCTCTCCCTATCTCACTAAGCACTGCTCTGTCTCGCAAAAAAAAAAAAAACACTTCCCAGATGTGTGTATATCTGTGCAAAAGCGAGCCATGCAAATCTGCATTCAAATTGGAGTCTTGTGGTGACAACAAGCTGGAGATCACCATCAACATGTTTTAGATGAAAATAACAAGCTGTTTTAATCACAGCTCCTAAGCTCTAAGAGGGTAAAGACTCAACCAG
Organism: Leiocassis micropogon; assembly: GCA_028565275.1. Classification (NCBI taxonomy): domain Eukaryota; kingdom Metazoa; phylum Chordata; class Actinopteri; order Siluriformes; family Bagridae; genus Leiocassis; species Leiocassis micropogon. The sequence goes on from JAOVVA010000021.1 coordinate 5,794,202, forward strand.
CAGTCCTCAACAGAGCTTTAAACAACATAGACCCGATAAGAAATAAAACACCTCCAGACGTGCTGTTAAGGAAAACAATCAACAGACAGGTGGTTTAATGTGAAGCAGGGTTACTGTAGCCACCCCAAAATTGATTATTTTCTTAAACAGAATGTCCTGAAGTGTTTTATTCCACTTACACCTCAGCAATTTGCCAAAATGACCATTATTTATACAAGGCAAACATAAAGGTGCCATATATTACTATTATTAGCTTCCTTTATTTCAGTCCTCCTTCGAACATGCTGTTTCAGTGTTTATGTAAATGAGCTACTGCAGTGCCACGCCCCTCCAGAGTACAAAAGAGCTGAACAATAAGCAAAGGGAGTTGGGGGTCTTCTTATTTCAGGCCATGTAAAATAAACACACATACTGGAGACCAATCTGAAAGTCCAAAAATGACTAAAAAGTTAGTTGGTTTACAGCTTCTTAGGTTTAAATTGTGAGGGAAGAACTGCTTGATCTGTCTGCTGCACCTCTATACCCTTACCGGCCGGCTCTTACGCGCTTGCCGACCGGAAGAGAAACACATGCATGCACATGATAGTGTCTGAATGTTCCCTGGGTTATTCCCAGAGATGTTTCTATTCTACATTACGTGCCAAACTGTATCACGTATCACGTACATCTGTTTCATCAAAGAACATAAATCGTTTAACATGTTCTGGTGAAAATCCCGGGAAACAAAGACAGGAAGATGTGTAGATATCCGGAGACAGATGAACCATAGGAAGTACGACCTTATTAGGAACAAGAAGGAAGAGGTGGAAGAAAGGAGAAGAAGAAGCTAGGGAGATAACACTTAACACTTCTAGGAGAAATGTGAGACATTGGCAAAAAGCTAACCCAGCTGAAAACAACAAAGAGTTGTAATTCTGGAACTGGAGACTCCTTGCAAAAAAAGCTAAATAAACATGTCTTTACACCAAACTTCAGCATAACCAATATTTACTTGTCTTTTTTAAAGTATTTTCAATGTTGCTCAATCAAACAGTTCAAGTTCAGTCAGTTGTTACAACATATTTTTTGGGGTATTTTGGTCTGTCCATGTGCCATTCAGGACATCATGTGATGGATACACTCCACCCTGGAGATATATCCATTGTTTCCATGGGAGTTACCTAAGGGGTCGGGTTTTTGTCATTGTCACTCACATTCACACACTACAGCCAATTTGGGAAAGCCGATTAGCCTAATCTGCATGTCTGTGGAGTGTGTGAGGAAACCGGAGTACCTGCATTAAAGCCACCCTGGAGGTGCAAGGCGACAGAGCTACTGTACCACACCACCGTGCTGCCATGTTACAACAGATAAAGTACCGCTAATAAAAGGGTCCAACAGATTAGGGCTGAAACGATTCCTCGAGTAACTCAAATAATTCGATTACAAAAAATGATGGAGGCAAAATCTTCTGCCTTAAAGCTTCTTTTAATTAATTTTAAAAGCTTGCGTTATGTTTTTGCGCAATTATTTGTTTGGTGTGACACAGCGCGCTTCCGGATGCAAGCCTCCAGTAAACACCGTCGAAGAAGAAGCGCTTACGTCACCCACAAAGCGGAATGAGACGCTAACAGTTAGCTGTGTATTGATTTGAGAGAGCGTTCTGTTGCGGGCTGCAAAATGGAAAGAAGCGATAAAAATATCAGCGAGCCAAGAGAAGAAGAAACCAGCAAGAGAAAACGACAGAAATTGTCAGTGAAGGCGTATATGTTATGCCTGAGATGTAGATTTAGAAACTTTTAGTTCTGAAAGTTTAGTTGCACAACAAAAACTGTTTTGGTATAATTATTTATTTTAATGTGTGCCTTAGTTTTTTTTGATACTTAAAGTCATTTGAAATGACTTCTGCTTTTTTTTAGTTTTAGCACCTGAGAAAAGGCTTTAAAATAAGAATGTATGACACTGTAATGCACTTAATTTAACTTAATTCAGTCAACTTTAAGCTGTTCCTTGTATTGTGAATAATGACAATATTTATTTTTGATAAAATGCTGTATGCATTTAAAAAAAATCTTTGTTTCTCTTATATATTTTACATTGCTGTTTAATTAAGCAAAAGTAAATTTTATCTGATTACTCGATTAATCGATTAAATTTTTGGTAGAGTACTCGATTACTAAAATATTCGATAGCTACCGCCCTTCAACAGATACAGTAACACTTTTGAAGAAGTGTATTAATATAAAACCAAGATTGGAGTTAAAGTCGTCACTACTCAAATCATAATTGCTGTTACAGAAATTAATCAACACCTTCTGACCAGACAAAAAACTGTGGTACCAGACTCTTTTGTCATTTGAATAACTTTATTTCTCATGAAGCCATAATTCTTTTAGTTTTTATTTCATCGAATCAATGAGGTACAAATCAAACAGAAGTAATGCTAACCAGCTCCCTGCGGAGCTCGCATAACACGTTCCTCCAAAGCCAGCGCAGAAATCCAATATTACAAGATCTACCCACATGAAGAAACATCTAAGAGGAACAATAAATCGTAGTGACAGGTGTATAATGCCAGACCAGCATTCAGATCTGTGATTTACATGGCAGTTACTTGAGAACGCTTAGACTACACTTTTAAAGTTTCTTCGAGGTATGACATGCTGATCAACAGGATAAACTCAATTCCTCACACGGAAAAAAAAAATAACAAAAGAGGTCATAACCAGACCCTGTAGATTAAACTAAGCGAGTGGGAGTAATGGATGGGAAGACAAGATATTTCAAATATTCCTATAGACGTTCCCACCGAATCTGAATGTTTTTTCAGGCGTGTGGCGCCTTGAAGAACCGCATACTGGACACTAACATGTCTGGTCTGCTCACCATCCCCATTTTTTAATCTGGGGGATAAAAATACTTTAGCTCACGGCTTCGAAAAACCGTGTGATGTACTACCAAAACTAATCTGTGCTTGCAAATGTGTCTCCACTTTAAAATCGTACAAAAGTTGTGTTGTAACACTACTATTTCAACATTAACACCTTTTTATCTCCTCAGCCTTAATTGCATCGTTTTGTTCTTTGCTTTTTGATGTATATATGTTTTTCCAACATGTTTGTCCAAATCTTTTGTCTGTGTTTTATTTTACCGGCATCAGTCGTAAAGAATAACAAATAAAATGATACGTAAAGACAAAATAGTCAGACTAAAATAGAATTAGGACAAAACAAAGCTACATAAAATACACTGCCTGGAATAAATAAGGCGGCATTGGTGGTTTAGTGGTTAGCACTGTCGCCTTGCGCCTCCAGATCCTGGTCTGTGTGCATGAAGTTTGCATGTTCTCACCCTGCTTTGCTGGGTTTCCTGTGGGTACTCCGGTTTCCTCCCACAGTCCAAAGACAAGCAGATTAGGCTAATTGGTGTTCCCAAATTGCCCGTAGTGTGTGAATGTGAATGTTGACTACCACGGCCGTACAAAATGGGAATAAATCCTCCATGGTCCCTAGTTGGTCTACACAGGTTACTAGACGGATGGGTGGACAAAATAAAGTCGCCATTTCAAAAGGGACAAATTTTCTGCCTGCATCGAACAATGAGAGATTCGAAATTACAGGAACTGGGTTAAAAAACGATTTTCTCCAAATCAGGAGAAAAAAAAACATGAATGGAGATCACTTAAGTTGCATGGTAAAAAATCAACAGTAAAAACCAGAGCTATATTTAATAGTGAAAAGAATAGCATTTCCATACACACACCATGTGATGAGAATTCACAGGATTGAGACTAAACAGCTGTGCGTCCATAAGAAAACCACTTGTTAGTGAGACTTAAGTTTGTCTTCAGTTTGCTAGTGAGCATAAAGATTAGACTTTGGACTAATGGAAAAAGCTCATGTGGTCTGATGAGTCCAGATTGACCCTATTCCAGAGCGATGGGTGCGTCAGGGTAAGAAGGGAAGCGCATGAAGCGATGCACCCATCATGCATAGTGTCCACTTTACAAGCCTCTAGAGGCAGTGTTATGATCTGGGGTTGCTTCAGTTGCTCAGGTCTAGACTTATGGGGAAATAAAATTAAGTCAGCTAATGACCTGAATATAGTGAATGACCAGGTTATCACATCTATGGAGGTTTACTTCCCTGATGGCACGGCCATATTCCAGGATTCAGATTGTTAAAGAGTTCTGGGAGCATGAGGAATCATTTTCCAACTTGCATTAGATACCACAATGAATGACATAATCAAAGCTAAAATTAAAAATTTGAAATTATTGTGCGACTTTATTTTTTTGGCCAGGCAGTGTATTTTGAAGGTCTTACAGTTTTATCCTTTACTGAAGATTATGGATGCGGTGCATTCATCCTCAAATAACACTTTGATGAATTCCCTCACAAAGATTCATGGTGGCTTTAAGAGAAGCATGGAATGGCTGCTAACTCACCGAATTGGACGGCACGCCCAGGTTGGTCTCGATGTACGTCTCGGTCTTGGGCTCGACGGCGAGTTCGGCCTCTAGGATCTTCTCCACGGGCATGTCCTCGTTGGCGCTGCTGCTTGACTCTACCTCGTTCTCGTTTCGTTCCTTGGCTCGCTGGCGCTCCTCCTGAACGGCTGTATGCAAAAAAACTGGGTCCATTCAGTATTGCTGATTATGCTGATCAACTTCAGCACACACAAACACAAAAATAAATTAATAAACAAAAGGGTATCGAAAAATTCTGCACCTTTTTGATGGGACCAAGTTACCCAAATATTGTACACTTTACGCAAATATGTACTGAATTACGAAAATAAGCAATGAGGACTTATTGCTCCTAACTTTACTCATTTTGAATCATCGTAACAATGATTCTAGTTCAATTAAAAAATGCTTACAGTCAACTCATTAAAAAAAGGCTTGAAGTTTTTTTATGAGAGTCTGCAACACTGCTAACAGGGACTTCTCAACAGGCAGAGAGAAACAACATAATTTTGTAATATAAACCCTTTTCTAGGTAGCTGGAAAAGACAGCTCCATGCTTACAGCAAAAATGCTAATCAGCTCATTCCACCCTGTGCTTTTACCACCCTGACACCATATGGCCTTGCCTTTTGTTTGTGTAACGGTCCACAAAACGCACTCAATCACCCTGGATGGGGTGCCAATCAATCGCAGGGCACATATACACACATATGCATTCACATTCTCATTCACACATTTCGGCCGATTTTGGGTTTTGAACGCCAGTTAGCTTAATCTGCATGTCTTTGGACTATGGGAGGAAGCCAGGGTACAGTACCTTGAGGAAACCCTCCAAGCATGGGGAGAACATGCAAACTACATGCACACAGACCAGAGGCAAGAATCGAAGCCTGATCCTGGAGGTGCAAGGCGACAGTGATAAACACTAAGGTAACGTTAGCTTTCCAAATTCACAGGTCAGAGTTCACCTAGTGAGCTCACATAAAGGAAAAGTAAACACTAATCAAAGTAAATGTTTACCTAATGTTCTGCATTCTTTCACTGTCAGAGAAAATCTTTAAAAGGAGATTTTTTTTCATGTTAAAATTTTCAGCTGCCTCCTGTATTGCAGTAGTAAAGGATAAAAAATTGAAAAGGATATAAGAACTGTAGATGTTAACAGATCATATTCTGCTTGGAGGAAAAAATATTAAACATTGGGTAGTGACATCGCTGGCCCTAGCTTCCGATTCACACTTTCATAGACGCGTCAGAAGCAGACTGACAGCATAAGGCACGGTGGAGTGTTTTGCTTGTAACGGTGTTTAGTTTAATGGATCAGGCATTTCATGCGCTCGAGCAGACCAACAGAAAGTGGTTAGAGTGCTGAGCAGACACTCTGTCTAACTGTGGCCAAGGCTGAACTAACCGCACTTCAGGCCTCAAATTGTTCCGGGAACGTCTTCCTGTCTTTCTGTTTCTGCATGTGTGGTACTCTGTTCATCCAAGAACCTTCTCCTGATATGGCCCCCATTCTGCGCATATGTGGAAACCCACACATGCCACACACATTCGAGGTTTGCTTTCATCCTGTGCTATTTCCTCGCCGCTGAATCACAGTAGTGGCTTGGTGAAGGGGTCCTCGGGGCAGGAGGGGAAAAAAAAGGGGGCCCCACTTTTACCAGAAACTGCTGTCTGCTTCTGGAGGTCAGCCCAAGGGTAGAATACTTCTAGAGGAGTCAGCGAGAGGTGAGGCGCCCTGAAATCACGTTAGCTTTATTTCCTTCGGAGAAGGAGGAGAGCATAAATTCATTTAATCCTGTTTTCCTGCAGTTTCGCTCAGCCCTTTTTTCGGGGTTGGCGCGGCCCTGCCTCGGGCTACGGGGGGGAGGGCTTATGGGCTGTTCAAGCAAACCAAATGGGATATCGGATGCGCTTGGGTCAAGCAAGGCCCACTGCGTATAAGCATTTCTAATTCACGTTGTGGCAGTGTGCATAAGATCCAGCAGGTAAACAGTACGCAGTTTGGAGTTGGAGGTGGAGGTGTGAGTAGAAATCCAAGCTACAAGAAATAAACAACATGCTCCATTTCTTTCTTCTTCTTCTTCGAGGAATCCATAAACCCGCATGAAATTAATGCTAAACGAAACAGTTTAGTCAGCAGGGTACGTGTACAGATAAAGCTATAACATATTCGATTCATTGTCCGAACAGGAGAAGAGCTCTTGGATTAGAACCTGTCAAAAGGCATTACCCCAAAGGAAGAAGTAAAGCTTTCTGAAGTGAAACTGGCGCTGACGAAGTCTTACATCTCGTACTCTAGGGAAGGACTGTGACTAACGTACTAAAAGTGCTAATGTCGTCTTACATAGGGGTGAAGACATTTTCTCTCCGTCTCTCCTCCCTTGCACTTGAACTGCGATTCCGCTCTCTCTCTCTTTCTTGCCTTGGGTCTTATTTGGATAGGCTAGAGAATATAGGATTCACGGTTCATGGTTTATCAGAAGAACTTCTGAAATACTTCACTCTTTTTTTCAAACAGCAGAAGAATCATCTTTATACAGTATATCGTCCTTGGAACATCGTGTCCTGTCCATTCCGACCCCTTATTTCCCTTTTCCACCCGAGTCCTCGGTTTAAAGGACCTGTTATGTAATTTCAGGAACTGTCCCTTGAGTTCTACTACTAACCATAACAAAGCTGTTCCACCACCAGGAACCAAAAAATGAATAACACAAGCAAGTTTTTGTCATGGTCAACCCTGACCTTATAAACTTTCTAGAGTGCAGCATGCATATTTATACTTCCTTGCGGTGTAGTATCATTTCAAGCTACTGGTTCTTCTTTTCTTTCAGCCCTGAAATTAGTTCCACCACTACTTCCATGCATGTTGTTTTTTCTTCCCCCCAGACAATGAGGCACTATCTGGATCTGGATCTGTTTTAGTACTCCAAATATCCGTGTCCGTATCTAAATTTCTGTTTAAACCTGAAGTAGGTGTGCCTTGATTAAATAATTAAAAACATACCCCAAACCACAGAAAAAAAACACTGACTGCAATTCTCCTTACAAGCAGCAGAGGGCACAAAAAAAAGACAAAATGCACTTTTAAAGGCCAAGGATAACCTATGACAACCTCCAGAGTTCAGTATGGATGCTTATCACAGTAACACAAGCCTCCTGTGTAGTCCTGCTCACATATCACAGCTGCTGAATCAGAAGTCCGCGTGTCTATCGACGCACTAATTAAGAGTCTGATCTCGTCAAAGTCCAAGGTCGTTGAATGTTTAATCACTGCCATGCATCAACTTGGAAGTTTTCCAGGGGAGTCAGCTAGCGGTGAACGACTGCAACCTACATCGAATATCTCACTGTACAACCCAGCAACCACAATAACGGCGTTCCTAATGGTTTAATTTGCAGAGTAGGGATGCGTCTAAGTTTTGTATTCAAATATTAAAGAGGAAAAAGCCTCTCCTCTATTTCTGTCCTCTCTGTAATCTGCTGTACCTTCTCTCTTCATGCCCATAGCCAGGCATTTCTGATAGCGGCAGTACTGACAGCGGTTCCGCTGCCGCTTGTCGATCACGCAGTCCTTGTTGTCTCTGCAGGTGTAGGTCAGGTCCTTCCGTACGGTTCTCTTAAAGAACCCCTTGCATCCCTCACAGCTGTAGACGCCGTAGTGTTTACCTGAGGACACAGAAAATCCATCAATCTAGCACGGCATGGGAAAACATGGGACACAAAATCACGCAATGTTCTAAATAGCATTCAGCAGTTTTCATGTTTGCACATACCAGAGGAGCGATCTCCGCAGATAGCACAGATGTGTTTGGTGAGAGACAGAGGCGTCCCCGGGGACTGCACTGGCACCTTCATCATGCCGTTGATGCCCACTGGAGGCTTGATGTCCTCCGAGCTGCTGACGGAGTTCATCGGCGAGTTCAACTGTAACATATATACGCACAAAAACAACAAAAACCTGTTTAGATACACTCTTAAAAGGAATTTTGGGAAATCTAAGGCTTCTCAGATTTATTAAGGAGTTCTTAATGTGAGAGATCATGGTGAAGAACCTTCAACTTTAATGGGTTCTGGATCTAACCTTGTTTGAAGAGTTTAGAAACTTGTAAAGGCCAGCCAGGTGTTGATACACACACATGATACTTTAAGAAGTTTTCAAAATGCACAATATATCTTGGAATAGAAAAAAGTTCATCAAAAGCTCAAGCTTAAAGGGTCTACCAGGTTCTACATCAAATACTGCTAGAATTAGCTGTATTACTATATTTTTTTAGGCAAGAACAAGTTTTCAAAGATAGTCACCCATAGTAAAGCCCATGCAGAATCTTTATCAATCAGAAGGAACTAATGGAAACATTGTAGGTATGGCATGGTGTTGAATGTCCCAGTGGTACCCAAAAAACCAATGTGGGCTTTATTCAGTACAATTAAATTCAATTTTATTTGTATAGCGCTTTTAATTCAATTCAATTCAACTCAAATTTATTTGTATAGCGCTTTTAACAACTGGCATTGTCCCAAAGCAGCTTTACACAATCAAAAGAATTATTTATTATGGAATTTGAATGTGTATGAATCAAAATGGTCAGATTGTCCCTGGAAGAAACCTTGAGAGGAACCAGACTCAACAGAGAACCCATCCTCATCTGGGTGATAACGGATAGCAGGAATTGATCTGCATTCATACTATGTGTTAAATATAGCTTTATAGGCTACTTTCAAAGGCAACTTAAAAGTATCCATCCAACTCAGGAAGGTACTGCTCTCATTTGCTGTAACGTAACTCTCATAGTCTTATGACAATCCAGAAAAAAGATCAGGCATTTAGACTAAAGAATTAAACAAATCTCTTTTTTTTTGCCCCAAAATTTCCTTTCTTATTAATTCATAGCCAATTTCCACCTGTCTCTGTCAGGGATAACCCCTAGAGGGCGCCTTTGTGCCCAGAGACTTCTCCTTGTGTTTGGTGTATTTTTGTATTATTGAACTGCAATTCCCAAAATGCACCTTGGTCAGGTGATGGGAGCGCTCACCTGAAACGAGGTGGCTCATTAGTTTCATTATAAATAGGCCCTTTGTCTTGCGTCTGTTAAAATTAAATGGTTGTTGTGCTTTCCCTGTGTCTGTCTGCGGCATGCCAGTTTTCCTAGTTCCAGTGCAGTGCAGTGCAGTGCAGTGTTTAACCAAAGGTTCTGGTGTCAAACTGTTTCCCTTGGTTCCTGTCATGTTTAGCTTCTGGGTTTTCTATGTCATCCTTTTCTATGTTATCTGCTCTTCCGTCTTCCGAGCTCACAGACATGAATGATTGGCCAATGTTGCCATGATTGATGCGTGAATCAAACTCATGAGCGCCGATTTACAGGGCAAATGTGGTTCCTTTGTGCCACTCGGGAACTGTCAAAAAAAGATATGTTTGGGTTGAGGTCACATATCCCTATACACTACCGGTTTAAAAGTCTGGACACACCGTCTAATTCAATGGTCTTTCCTGATTTTTATTTCTTTCTACTGGTTGAATTCGTTCTTTTGGTGATTTCTAAAGCTGGTAACTTTAAATGAACTTCTCTTTGGCAGCAGAGGTGAGTTTTGGTCTTGTTTTCCTGGAAAGGTCTTCATGAGAATCAGTTTCATCATGGTGCTTGATGGGTTTTGCAAATGCACTTGACACAATACTGTTCTTGCAAGAACAGCTGACCTTCGTGTTTTAAAATAACAACTGACTGTTGTTGTTGTTACATAATTTCCTACTTCCATATGTATGTGTTATTTCAAGGTTTTGAAATCTCCAGTATCTGTTCCAAACTGTAAATTTAACTTAAACTTAAATTGATACACCCTCGAAGAACTTAAAACCACAAAAGCCTACTGGATCTTACCTTTGTAATCAGATAACTAACTTTTCCTGATGGCAGCAACGCTCCTTGCTGAGATAAACCTCTCTCATAGTGCTGCATGTTAAAGATGCATTCAAAGTCTATTTGACCAGTTGATCATCAGTATAAACTAGAACGAATCACAAGTCTTTTATTCGGCCAAAATGAGACGCTGTGTGACGACAGATATAATGGAAGGATACTTTCTCGCTAATTACATTCTAGCTAATAACTAACCATTCCCAGCTAAAATAACATACTTAATATACTGCTTTCCATTTCACTGCTGTCCAGCATGTACAGAAACAACGCAGCCTGTGAATGTTGGTCTTTGATTGAGTTTGGAAGACACATGGAGATTCTCATGTGATTAAAGCAGATGCGTTTGGGACGAGCTCACATGGCTTCTCTGTTCATCTCCCTCGCTTCTTTCTAGAAAAGAGTATCCCGAGCCTTATTTATTCTCATTCAACACTGCCAGTGCAAATATTCTCTGGTAGGATAGCTGCAATAAAATATTGAACAGGACAGTGGAATAAAGACAGTGTCTTTTGTTTCTTTTTTTCTTCTTCTTGCGAAAATACACCCATGCCAAAAATGTGCTGGGGTGAACTCAACTAGACACAGAGGGAGATTTGTTCATACATGAATATCCTGAAATGAGGCCTATGGCGTTCCGCATGGATTTACAAGCGCGTGAGAGGGAGGTCTAACCTACAATCAACAGCAATTCATCATTTTCCAATCACTGATCATCACCACCCAAAAACTTCCAGCACTCACGGTGCATTAATAATGAAAAAAAAAAAAATTTATTATCCAACATTTACTTAGAAGCAAAAATGACACTGAAACGTGATGCATTGCCAGCGCTATCAGGAACACTGATGTCCAAAATCCACAACAGAAAACAAGCAAAATATGTTATGCACTATTTGGATGAAAATGTGAGATGCTCTGGGTCTGGGGATTTGGGATTTGGCTGACTGAGACACAGAGAGAGAGAGAGCGTGTCAGGAAAGATCCTCGTGAGGGGATGCACGAGACTGAGCAGGGAGATCTGTGTGCAGATGTCTTCTGTACTTGATGAGATGTAATAATTCACTGAAAGATACACTTCAAACCTCTAAATAACGCTGAGTCACTGAAAGCACTTTCGTCACTAGAAATATTTTCCTCTTGCTAAACATATTTGTAGTTTAATATATTAATACGTTTTACCTTTTATCAACCGATAAAGCGCTGAGTTGAATACCTTGTGTACTGATATGAAAATCTAGCATCTCATGTAAAATACTCTGTAACCATAACGTCGCTTCTACCCTGAAAACCTTAGCAGCTAGTATCAGCCAATCAACTTCACTACCTTGATTACTAGTTTATTTTAATTACGAGGGGGCGTTCAGATTAAACTGGGACTTTTGATAAACAGAATAACAGTTACGAAAATAAAAACTCCCATTGTTTCTTGACATAATCCCCTGCTACACTAATGCACTTATCCCAGCGTTACACTAGTGCTTGGATCCCATCAAGGTAGAAAGGTTTTCTCAGTATGATCGGAGTGCCTGCTTTACATCTGGTTTGTAAGGAGGTCAGGACTGTACGGGGGATGTGGCAACAACGCCTAGCCAAGTTCCTGTAATGTGCAAGTGGTGTTGGTGAATGATTGTGTGTACAGTCATCAGATACAGATGCGTCTCTTCCACATGTTATCCATTGATTTTCAAGGATCTGGTGTTCCACTCGCTGATGGCTTTGGGGAACGACTGCAGTGGGCTCTGAGAGACCGGGATCATCATCACAGCTTTCTTTAAAATGTTTTCACCATTCAAATGTTTTACTGCAACTAAGAGTTTCTCGCCTGTTTTACGAGTTCATTCACAACAAAATCCCGGTTTAGAAAGTCCAAGTTCTAAAATTGTGATGTTGGAATATTCCCCGTTAATATATTCTACTCAACATAATTCCCCCCACCCGATTTTCTCCCTAATTTAGTCGTATCCAATTCCTCTTCGTTACTAGGGGTCTCCCAAATTAAGCTTCTACGACCACTCAGTCGGGATGGCCGAAGACTATCACGTGTTTCCTCGTAACGCCAGCCAACCGCATCTTTTCGAACTCGCTCGCTCACACACAGGAGGCGGCGCTATCCGCTTCTTCCCCCCGCGTTATCTCACAGACGCACCTGATTGGCTGTAGAGCCGCGACTAATGTGGGAGCACTAAGTACCTCTCATCCCTCCCCTCTGAGAGAGCTCGGGCCAATCAGCTCTCTCTAGACCTCCGGCTGCGAGAGGTTACAGCATCACCTGGGAATCGAACTTGCGATCTCCGGATGATAGGGCGAGCACTTTACCACTGCGCCACTGGAGACTCTACTCAAATTGGCCACCAGACAAACCTCCACCAGCTCTCCCGCCACACGACAGCCACTAAGAAGTCTTCCTCCAAGATCACACCAGATCTTCTCGAGCCACTGCTGGAGGCATCAGTCCCTTTGTGGGGAAGTACACAGACTAGAGGTAACCTTTAGATGACCCCCAACCCCGGAGGTGCAATGCAACAGTATTAACCACTAAGCAAACATCAGGCTGAAATGCGCCCTAACAGTGTTTATGATTATGAATCCATTAACATGATGTGTATCGAACAGAACTCAAGCTGTGAAGGTGCTAACAGCGAGAGAGGCAAGACAGCTCAGGTCAAGACCCCATTTGGAAGGAAAGGACCCCCGTCACTCATCAGTTAACGCTCGGCCGACGTGTTGACGTGAGTGGTAGTGACGGTTGTGTAGTGTCAGATGGCCAGAGGACACTCGCAGACGAGACGCGCCACCAAAACAAGACAGGGCTTCAACAAACAAGTACGTAGGTTCATCGCTATAGAGTGGCTCAAAACAATGAGATGTACAGTTTGCCAATTTTACAATTAGTACATTAAGTTCAACCCAGCGCTTTTCTTTTTTCTTCTGATGAGAACCTCTGCAGCCAGGCCCAGCAGTTTCATAATACATGATGTGGCC
>JAOVVA010000021.1:5814237-5824607 GCA_028565275.1 Leiocassis micropogon
GACTCTTTTAGTGTTCATACAAATATTTACACATTAAGTTTACTGAAAGTAAAAACAGTTGAAAGTCAGAGGACGTTACTTTTTTTTGCTGAGTATATATGGAAACATATACCTGAAGAGTGAACTGTAAAGGAAAAAAAAAAAGGGGGGGGGTTTATTGCATTAAAAATTGTGTATAAATCTGGAAATGTTATCCCCAATAAACTTTGTCTAATCAAAGACTAAAGCAACAACACTTTGTATACTGTACTAAAAATGCTCACTCAGGCAAATTCGTGTCTCAGCAGGAGGATCATACGTCTGTTTTTACACGTCTTCGATGAAAACGAGGTTTAACTCCTGGCACGAAGACAAAGCTGGCTGACAGTTCCGCATTCACGCCGAGAATCATGTTCTCATCCGGAGCTTCACTTCAATTAAGGGGAGCGAAACAGCCTTAAAACCCCTCCAGTGCTTGCCAAACAGGACTTCTAATTCTCAAATCTGATTGGTTAAAATCTCTGGCAGAAAATCACAGGTTTCAAGCTGATACATTATTGTTTCTTTAGTAACAGCTAAGTCGAAGTGCTTGGTGCATGGTGGCGCTAATGTAATTTAAGTATAATAATATTTGGGGGAGCAGTCTCGCTGAAGACAATATTAGGCTTTGCACTAGTAACGTCTGGACGGTGCTCACGTGTGTTATCTGTGTGTACTGACTATATGCAAGAAATACAACATGTAATGATGCACATCTACAACCTGTCTTTGTGTTCCTATCTCTGCTGTAACCATATTAACTTGAAAAAAAAAAAGGAAATAGGTGAGAGAATGACAATCGCTCTTGCAGACGATCCACAACATTGCATGTAACTGTAAATGTTAAAGAAAGTATAATGTGTCATTCTATATTAGATAAAATACTGCATATTGCAATATAGTTATGAAGTTGGCTCAGAACATGCTGTTGTAGGAAAGTAATCAACTTCAGGGTGACAACAGTAACCCTCGAATCCGTCTGGATGACAGATTACCGTTTGTTTTTTTGCCTTATTCCTCTTTTATGATTATTTTGTTTATGACTGTAGTATGAATTCTTAAAATTGGTTTAAGGACAGAACTAGGATTCAGAAAGGAGAATTAAATCATGCCCAAGCATCATAGCAACTGGCAAAATTACTGTAAGACAGCCTTGCGACGTTATATACTGTAACTTCATCTTCAGGAAAAGTATGGGGATCTTTCTTTAGTGAAGGACAAGATACTAAGTTTAAACCAACCACGACTGTAAATGCTGGAAGAACGTGTGCTTCAAGACCCAGGTTCCTTCAGCTTTATATGAAGACAATTAATCTTCATTAACACTCAGTAACTACAAACAAAAAAGTGAGCTCGTTGTTAAAGCCCTGCTTAACATTCTGGCTGTTCCTTCATAGACATATAGCCGAGCAGCCCTCTATGAATCCCTTCTAAATGTCACCTGCCAGCACCGCTCCTAATTATAACCCTTAGAAATATCCTAAGCTACCAAAATAAGGCTGATATCCAATCGGCAGCTTTGGCCGAGGAGTACCCAGGGACAACAGAGAAGCCTGACCCCGTCTGTGGATCCCCTCTGGAGCGAAGGAACGCTGAAGGGAAAATGAAAGGAGCATGTCCGCCTTTAGATTTGCTCTGGTGTTAACAGACATGTACGCCGAATGGCCAGGCTGATTGAGAGATAAAAAGCAGATACCCCTAACTCCTCACTCTGTCCTGCAGGGCATTTCCCGAGATCTGAGCTCCGACCGCTTTAAGATCCGTCCTTCTTGGCAGACAGTGCACATATTTTGCAATGTACTGTACATTAGACAGAATTGCACTGAAAAAGTTCTCTGTCCCACATGCGGTGTTTGTGTTTCGTAAAGAGCCCTATAATGCGAAAACTTTGTTTTATATAGAAGGTAAGTTATTGTTTTTTCAACTGCACGCTGGGAATGGGACCTGCTCTCAGGCAAGCACTTTCAGGACCGTGAAGACGTATTGGTGTCGGTTCCGGAGCTATTTCATCCGTCAAAAGAAATGGTAAAGGGCCAAATTTCTGGACCCAAAACACTTGAAATGTGTTTTCGCTCTTGCTCTTTTTCTCTGTTCCCACAAACCCCTGGACCACTTCAGGGCTTGAAGTAACAGACATGTTTTCTTCATTACAACCATATCTCTGGGAAGGCTAAAACCTGCTCCATGTCTCCTTTTCGCTGGCATGGGAAGAAGTTGTTCTAAAGTGATGAATTTTTAAATTGGTCTTTTAAACAGCAGCAAGTTCAGGAAGTGCTGTAACTGGAAAATGAGGCTTTTTGTTACACCCCATCAAGGATCATTTTCCTATTGGCTAGAAATGATTTTATATGTGCCCCAACCAAAAAATTTTCAGCATTATACTGTCTCGCTTCATTAACAATAACAATTAAAAATGCTAATTATTCATATTTCTTTATGAGTATTAATACTAAAATTGGTGTAAGTGTCTAGAAGCATATGACCTGTAAAACTTCTTGCTTAAATTAAAGCATTCCGTGCAATAAAAATCTGTAGTGTCTGTAACCATGCCAAATTCATGTTGCAATATTTTAACAATTTAGCATTTCAGAATAATACATATTTTCATGAAATATTAAATTGGCCAAGTTTCATCTCAATGACAATTAAGATCACAATTAAGAAAGATCTGAGTGCAAAAAAGTTACAGACACTACATAAAAGGGCATGAAATTGTATTTAGCAAGTGTTTCTTTATGATCTGATAAAAATATAAACGTGCATGCATATTTACAAAAAATTAAGCATGAATCTGGAGATAAGAAGCATTAAGTATTAATATGATCCTATCTGAAAGTTCACTTTTTCTCCTAGGTGAGACGTTTTTTAGCACCAATATCATGTTTTGACCATATAACAGCACCGCCACATCACTTTTATTCTATTATATTTGGAAAAATTCATGGAACAAATGCTTATCTCCAAGAATGGATTTCAACCATTTATGTGTCATTCCATGTGCGAAAATAATTCCAAGCATTCAGAACATTCCGGCTCAGCAGGACGTCCAGTATATTAGTAGCTTATTATTCACCTTTTGACTGACACGGCTAAGCCGTGGCTACGAAGAATTACAGCAGTCTTTATAGGTGAACGCCCCATGAGGGGTTATGGGCTGGTGCCAGAGACGTACAGTCAAATTTTAAACCCTGGCTAATGAACCATTTATTTATTTAAATAAAGAGTGAATCACAGCTGGTAATCAATTCCCAAAAGACTCCAACAAAATATGAATGTACAGCAGTGGCAGGTTGTTCATTTCATTCTTAATGTGAACCAAAAATATCACAATGCCAGCCAGATGGAGGATTCTCATCATTACGTCAAGCTATTTAAAACCAGTAATGCAACAATGCAGAAAATTGCCCTTGACAGATTTTATTCGATGAAACGTCTCTGGCACGAACAGATTTTACGATCTGCCATCTAACACCATCCAGAGTTATTTTGTTTGCTGCTGTGAAGGAGCTCCCGAAACCCTTAGAGCAAAGGGCTTCCTTTCAGAGAAAGGGTCAAAATCCAGGACTTTTATCATTCAAAAATGCCTTTTTTTAGACTACCGCCATGACACTCTTCGACTTCACCAGCGCTCGCTTTTCTCTAGCCTTCCTTTCCATGTTCTTCTCTTTATGTCCGTTTCTTTCTTCAACTTCATCATCTGACAGAAACAAACCACAAACGCTGCATTAATTACATACAGATTTGTAATAGTCGCCAAGTTTCCTGCATGGTTGTTGACAATGAAAGGCTCTACTGTGACCACACTGTGTGTTCGAGTGTGTTTGTGTGTGTGTGTGTGTGTGTGTGTGTGTGTGTGTGTGTGTGGGAATGATTAGACCCTTATGCCGAGCGCAAAGCTTGACTCCTCCATGAGCTCTAAAAGTCTACGGCATCCATCAGCTGCGCTGGGGCCCATCTTTAGGTATTAATGGGTGGAAAATGGTCCTTTTGCTGGCGTCTCAGTGCAGAGATTAAAATCTGAGCCGTTACCTCAGTCTCACACGTGAAAACATGAGGATCGGGCTGTTCATTTTTGTTCGCTCATGAGAACATGGTTCATAAAAGGCTGAAAGAGAGAGAGAGGGAGGGAGAGAAAGAGAGAGGGGGGAAAAAATCCCTTCTGGCTGTATGCACAGCCTGATCCTACCAAAGCGTAACTGTTTCTCAGGCCTCCTTTACACACAGCTCTATTGTGAGCCCATTTAGGCCATGGCACAATGCTGCTATCCAGTGAGTGTGAAGATCAGATGTTTTATGAGCACCTCATAGGAAAAGAGCTGTAGTTTGACATTTCCAATATACAGCCCATGATGCCATCACTGTGACACATTAACGCATTAATACTATAGTCTCGGGTTCTATCTTCTCCAAAACATTTACACCTTTTCCATGTTGGTCCTTCACGAGGACGGATGCGGGACTGCTTATGTTATTTGGTTGAAGAAGTATAAAGTAGAGAGTCCCAAGAACACTCAAACTCTTTTTTAACGAGCTTATTTTACCTGTGATGTAATTTTTACTATGCTAAACAAAAACAACTTTTAATCCTGTTGAGGCTGACAGAGGATCCAGAGCCTATTCTGGGAACACTCAAAGCGACGTGGGAATACAGTCTGGTTGGGACACCCAGTCCATCACGGGGCACCAGAGACACATGCACAAACTCATTCGTACCTTTGGGCAACAACACATGGATACAATCTGGTAACACACCAATGGCAGGACAGAGGCAGAGACAGGAACAGAACAGAAACAATAGCACATGGTGAAGTAACAAGAAGCACATGACACAAACTGAAAGACAGAACAACATAAAAGCAGAGAGGGAGAATTCATGACAACAGGCATATTCTTCTAAAGTGGGGTTCTTCTCAAGCTTAAAAAGAATAAAACCACAGAATAAAACCAAAGACCTTGGAGTTACAAAATGGGGAGTGCAACCCACTGTGCTGTCAAGGCATCGACCATTAGAGTAACTGAACAATGATAATCGCCATCTTTCGGAGTACCTATGGTGTTCCTCAAGGTTATATCCTTGGACTTTTAATAATTTTTTTTTTTTTTTTACTAATATTACAAAGCAACTGACTCATTTAACATACTCTACATATTTGCACCAAAAGAACCATTGTGGTACCTTTAAGGTGACATTGATTTTGCTGAACCTTATGTTTCACTTGTCATCATATAATGTTGGACCTTGATGCTGGCAGTGTAATATCTGCTACTGTATATGAAGCAAATTGCAGTTTCTATACAAAAAAAACTAAACAAAACTAAATATGTCTGGTAAAAGAACCATAATGTACAGCATGGCAATACATTCTGAAACACCTCAGAAATCTTTCAAGAGGTACACTACTGTGCAAAAGTCTCGCAACTCCCCATTTTTCCATTAAATTAATTAAAATGAAATTAAATGATGTTGATTAAATTAAAGAAATGGGAAGTGTTTTACTGCGACGGGCTGCAAAGTGCCTGAAGATACAATTTAAAAATGGGTTGTTTGTGTAACAACCTCGGCAGCAACCTCATTTCCCCTCTCGTCTGTTCCAACCACTCAGCATTCAGCATCACCAGTATACGAATCACCTGCCTGATCATCACCTGCACCTGTTTCTCCCTGGTTCTTGCCTTAAGTTAGATGTGTTTTTATGCTTGAATGATCCATAGGTCACTGTGCGGCTTAACAAGACTTGGACTGGACTGAAAATGAGAGCCAGAAAAGTCCTTCAGGAAGCTTGGAGAACTATTCATCAAGTCTGCACTAAAAATACAAGTCTGGCTCTTTCGAAGCAAAATATTAAGAAATAGGTGCTGGATCAAGATTTTTCACCCAGTACTATACTCTATAGAAAACTACATTCTACCAAACTGCTACTGAAATCAAGAAGAAGCTGTCTTAAAAAAAACCCCACCCACAACATTAACCACGTCTCTATGTGGCCTCATGATGAATCGAGCACTTTTGTAATGTAAAATAACGTATACTTCGAATTAATGGCAGTGAAACACCCTGAGACTAACAAAAGGACCGTTGTTCAGAGTGCTCCAGGTGGCACCCCACCTGCAGACCAGCGCTTCACTTCTCAGTAAATGAAAACCTCACTACAAAGCGCCCGCATTAACAGAGAAAGACAAAAGTGATTCTCAGGTATAACTGAGACAGATAAGTACAATATCCATTGACAGAGCTGACAAAAAGCCCTCTTCACTCTTAAACACGCTCCATTGCTAGCCCATAGATTCAGTAAAACTAAAAGTGCCTGTTGTGAATGAACTAAACTGAGGGTCTACAGACCGGTGCCATAACAAGTGCAACGCTCACCGGGTCATTTGTTTATTTACATTTAGTCGTAGCAGACTGGGTACGACCACAGGTCAGGACTTAAGAAAATAAATGACTTAAGACATGACAAAATCATTCTTGTTCGAATATGTTATTGTTTCTACAAGTAACAACGTTAGGGGTGCTGTACAGTATGATCTAAGCCTAGTGAAATAAACATAAAAATTCCACCGAAGAAAGACATGTAACTGTTGCCATGGTGAACTTTTTACTCTATATGGACTTTATTACTCTGTAGGATTCTCGAAAGTGTGTGCGTATGTGTGTATGCAATGAGTCAGCACCCCAACCATGGTGTACCCCGCTCTTGTGCCCTAGGTTCCCTGGGACAGGCTCCGGGTTCTCCGTGACCCTACAAAGGATATGCGGTATAGAAAATGGATGGATTCATAGATCAAAAGAAGGAAGAGGTCTCCAGTGTCAGTGCTTTGTAGTTATCCTCAAGGGACAGACTGAATAGCTCGACTTCAGCTACTAAACAATGTTTTTAGTACTGAATTAATACTATTATTTTTTAAAAACCTACAATTGAGTTGGTTTTTTGGAAAAACCTACAAAAACCTATCCACTGAACTAGATGTTAAATTGATTATTAATGGCTGGAGTTTATTATCATTTATTAATGTTTTCATGTCATATTTGTATTATTTGCGATAAATTTTAGCTACCATATTTAGTTTAAGTTAACGTTGCTAACGATCTAGCGACCACGTTGTTAAACAAATTGTTTTTATCGTTTCCATCTAGACTGCAAGAAGTGTGCATTTTCATTGGAACAGGAACAAAAAAAAGATTAAATACTGTGAATACTGTATATAAAAGTGACCAATGTAACTTGTGACCACTAGTGGCCATGAGTGGGACTGCAGGATAGTGAGACAAAAAAAAATAGCGAGGACGAGCAATATACTGTAGCGGACTTAAAATGCGTTCAGGATGTTTGTAAGGCCTCAGGGAAACACTGGGTTTTAGTTGGAGCATGTTTGTCGATTTAAACAAACCCGCACTTGTTTATAGTAAAAGAGATCCAGTGTATGTATGAAATTCGATTTGCAGAGAATTAAAATACGTAACTGGGCAAAAATGTTCAAGCATTAGTGAATAGTTTATTTTCAAAAAAGCAAATACATGGGGTTAAATTATGTCCTGTTTTTCCCTGAAAAAGGAACTTATAAAAGGTTTGTTCACTCCACACATTATTCATTGATCACAGGCACCTTTTTATTACTGCAGTACTTATATGGAAATCAGTCAGATGAAAATGACTAATAGCTGCCCTTTCTTAAAACCTTTTACATTTTCAGTGTAAAATAATAACCTACATTCATATCTCATTAGCGTGCACGTGTTAACTGAGTGTACATTATGGTTTTAAGAGTTTAACACTTTGTTCCATATTCTAAAGCAGAATCTTAGTCATCGCTAATTAGCGATGAAAAACTGCAAAGAAATCCGTTTCTGTGTAACTGAGCATTCAGTGGTCTGGTGGGCCAGTTAATGGATTTGTGTGAATGGGCATAATGTAGTAGTTAAAGTTATTAATAAATATCTAGGTACAGCAGGAATAATAATGTGCATAACTTAAGTATGCTTTGTGCTGTAGTGTACAGAAAAGAGTGGCAGAGTTATAGGAGATGTTTGTATGCATGGATGGATTTGTGCAAAAAATAATATTAACAATTTACTGCACACATTATAATGAAATCATGTCAAATGGGAACAAAGCAACCACGCAGCTATGATACGTTTCACAAAGCATTTAAAAACAAGGGCCGAAAACGAGATTATTAAATTTGTTAGGATTTTTTTTAGCACATTTAATTGCCTGAACATCATTCTGTATTTGAGTGAGAAAGACAGAGACAGAGAGAGAGAAAAATCAAATGGAGTAGATGAGAAAGCAAAACCAAAATCAGCAGTAAGATTCAGAAGAAAAAAAGAAGAAAGATTACAAACCCAGGGCCTACCTGTGGGCTTACACTGGGGCCGTAGGCCATGCCGGGAGACGCCATGGAGTGCGGGCCCATGGGCGAGCTGATGACGGAGAAGGGAGAGCCGAGGCCGTTCATTGGCGAGCTGAGTGTGCTGATGGGTGAGTGCAGGGATCCCGAGGCTCCGATGGAAGTCGGGCTCAGCAGGGAAGGATGCATGGGCCGGTGAGACGTGGGAGAGCTCAGAGGAGATGAGGTCACATGACCTGAGTCTGTGAGAGAAAAAGAAAAAATGATTAAGGAATAAAGTTATAGCTCTTGCTTCAGGGCACTTGGTAGACATTCCTGCCTGAGATGTCTACACGTTACTAACAAAAATGGGATTTCAGTGGAAGAAGGGCACGGCTCCTAACATCTGGTATAAGGATTGCTGTTTCTCTTTGCATAAAACAAAAAAACCTGGTTCTAAATTACAAACAAGCTGCGGTTCAATTCTATTTATACCACATTATTGGCGAATAATTGGTTATTGGTTATTTGTGCTCCTTAAGAAAGAAAGAAAGATGTTTTTTCTTTCTTGAGTAGCTCAGACTGCTCAGGGAACACCCTTTCCTCAACCAGCTGATTAGGAAAATCACAGCAAGGACTGACGCAAAAGAGATCAGTTTCTTCCTTACTTTCCATCATGTCCAGACCAGCCAGCTACGTTCATCCCCCCAGCATGCCACCCTGTCCCCAGACTCTCATTATGAACAGAAGTACAGTATCACTGTAATGTAAAACATTCACATGACCTTTTCACCCAACGAGTGAACTTCAGATAGAGACAGGAAGACACAAGAGAAGTCTGGAGAAGTCAGAAGTGTGAGGACTACGACATCATGATCTCGGGTGCTCAGGCGCAAAAACTCTTGCTCTTGAAAACCCAATGCTCCCTCACTTTTTTGTCCTGCTCTAGTCCACCTAAAATGAATTTGTCTACCAGTAATACAGTAGACAAGTAAGACTGTTGACCTAATGCTGTTACGTAACAGAAGACAGGCCTCCTCACAGGACCGTTTCATAAGCAGCTGAACATGAACCAAGAGTGACGAGTTGACAGCTGAGAATAACAACGTGTTAGGTCAGCGATGTTGTCCAGAAGCATGCTGTCCCACAACGACTGACATCATCTCCCAGTGCTGCTGGTCTGTTCCAGGCCAAAAGCACGAGTTAAGAAACTGGAAAGAGGAGAGAGGATGCTGTGCTACACGTTCTAACCCCCTTCCGCCGCATCGCTTTCTCCAAACACATCCAAATCACCACTATCAGGATGCAGGAACTAAATGGCAAACTTTTAAAAAAGTTTTGGCAGAGGTTGCTATTCAGGAATCCAAAATTCAAACAAAAAAACACAGTTTGAACCTTCAGCTTCCCTGACAAGCCTCCAAAACATCTATAGACATGTGTGCTGATGTGATTTACAAGCTAGAGGAAAGCGCTAGTGGGCAAAAAGGAAAGTATGAGAAAAGAGAATGCAGCCAAAATGGTAATAAGGTTAAATGTGATTTAAAAATTCTCATTTTAAAAAAGCTTGAAAGCACTCACTTACAGGATACACTTTATCCTGAATACAGGGTCGCAGGAGGCCTGGAGCCTATCCCGGGAGACTTAGGGGACGTGGCGGAGTACACCCTGGACTGTGTAGCAATTCATCACAGGGCATACACACGCTCTACATGCCATTTGAGAATGCCAATTAGCCTAATCTGCATGTCTTCGGGCTGTGGGTGGAAACCAGAGTACAGTACATGGAGAACAGGCAAACTCCATGCACAGAGACCCGAGGCGGGAATCGAACCTGGACCCTGTAGGTGCAAGGCGACAGTGCTAACTACTAAGCCACTGTGCAGCCTGCTTGAAAGCAATTATCTGATTTTGTATGATGATTCTGTGGATATACTTTCATAGTGGCAACTGTAACACCAAGTAATACAGTACAGATATATAAAACTAAAGCCTGAAAGACATCATAATTTGTTTAAGAGTCTGTT
>JAOVVA010000021.1:5825278-5844796 GCA_028565275.1 Leiocassis micropogon
GAGTATCATGTATCACGCATGCGCTTCTTGTTTTGATGCCGAGCGTCACGTGATCACAACTGAGCCAACGTTTTTTTCTCTCTCTTGCGTTGTGGAATTGTGGGTAATCGTCTCCCCTGCTGGGTCTTAGTGCACATCTCTTATTGGTAAAATCAACATCCGTGCACACGTGTACTGTTTACTATAACACTGTGACCACGTGTGTGTGTGTAAAACCTATTTTATTTTGTGTCTGTATGCGTGTGTATACAGCGCGCGTGTAAAGCAAAAGCAAGTCTCATTAGAGACATTGTGTGTTACGCCGCCCCCGTCATGTGGTTCGAAGGAAACATGTGATAGTCTTCGCCCCCCCCCTGACTGAGTGGTAGTAGTAGCCTTAATGTGGGAGCCCCCTAGTGACAGGGAGGAATTAGACACGACTACATTAGGGAGATAATCGGGGGAAAATCTAAAACATAAATAAATAAATAAATAAAAAATGCAGTATCTGAGAAATAGTCATGAAAATGGTAATGGTAAGAAATGGTAAGATACGGGACCTTTAAAGGAGGCAGACTAACACCATTTTAAGGTGTACAAATTCAGCTATTACCACTAAACCTTTAACAAGTGCAGATTTTGTCCTTTCATCTGTAATAAACATAACTGCATTCTTTAAAGGTGTCATCAGTAATTTGAGCGAAATCTTAACAAAAGTATCACAAAGACAGATATTGTCCTCTGAGCAGTTATTTTGTACGTAGAGCTCCAATATTTCCGCGCTGGCGCTTTTCCCACGACCTGTTTGGCTGCGAACTGAGACGTGTTTTACAAGCTGTCTAAAAAAGCACTGGAAGCTTCATCAGGAGCTTCTTACCTGCCCTGGATGTGCTCCCTAGATGAGATAAGAGACGATAAAATAAGAAAGCACAACTTTGGCAAAAGGTAGACAAGAGTGGCAGTCCTCCAATTAGTGTCCTTGCCAATCATGTGAGCATGTGGACAGACTGAGAAAAGGGAAAAGGGAGTGGAAACGAAAACAGACGTCCTGCGCAACAGATCAAACGCTGATCGCCGGTGTACAAACACACACCTGACAGCAAGAGAGAAAATTAAACAGGATTACAGCATGTGTGTGTGTGTGTGTGTGTGTGTGAGGAGGCTACTGTAAACAAAGGAAGTGTTTTCTCTTTTAAAAATGTCTTCATTGGGGAAGTGTGAAGATTTTACCCCAGGCTCTGTGTGGGAATGGTGTAGGGGTGTGGGAAAGGTTCCACAGAGCATAGTGTCTGGATAATGCTGCACACACACACACACACACACACACGCACACACAGACACACACACACACACACACACACACACACACATACACAGAACAGATACACAATAATACACAAAAATGCAATAGGGAGTGAAACCGGGGAGGGAAGTATGTGTGTGTGTGTGTGTGTGTGTGTGTTACTCCTTGCATATCTTACTGTCACCCACAGACCACACAGAGCCGAATAGGATGACTGCCAGATTAATGAACATAAAAAAAAAGGAAAAAAATGAAACTGGTTCTTTCCTAGACCTTTCATTTCATCCCAGAAGGCTCACAGGTTGCAGCTCTAGTGATGACAAGTTGCTGTTTGTTTTATCTCCCGCGCCCGGTTACATCACTCCCTGAGAACAAAGCAGTCTCGCATTCCTGCAAACCACATATCAAGGTAAAATGTGTTTATAAATGATGTTAATAGCTTTCTGTATGCTCGACATGTTCTCTCGGTCATGGGAGATGGAATCTGCAGAGGCAGTAAACCTTCCAGAACATAACATCTTTCAGCGAGTCATTACTGAACGGCTAACAAAGAGGCGGCGAGGAGCGGCAGACTCTACATTCACACTGGGGACATCTCAGACGGGGACAAAAGACACATCGAGCCCTTGAGTGTAAACGAAGGTTAAAGTAACGGGTGCGGAATGCCTGCGTGTCTCACGCCTGTCGAGACTAATTTTTGCTTTGATTTTCAGTATTTATTTGGATATTCTTTTAATTTCCAGATCTGACCTCGAGTAGTTTAATTTACGTCTATAGAAAAACATGTTTCTGCAATGTTATCCAATTCCATCGCAGGAAATATTCACCAAAAACACCAATACACCAAACAGTATGTAACAAATTCTTAGTTATAATAAAAACGCTTTTGTATTAAAATTAACTAGAGATATTTGTTGAAACTACTGTAAATCACCAAAAAAAAAAACATCCTTTATCTTTATCTTCATCTTCATTCGCTTATACAAATCAAAATTCAGAACTAAACACTGCAGGATGCTTGTCGTGTCGAGTAGAGCTGTGAATCATAGGTAGACTGTTGATTTAATTCGATACAGTTCTTGTCCATTGTGACTTGTTTCAACGGCTGCATCAAATTCGCCTGTATTTCTTACAGGTTTTGAAGTATTACAAACTGCTTTAATTATGTAATGCGCCGTGAAATGCTGTTAATTGTTTAAATGTAATGTCTTAAAAAGCGACTTTTCCCACCTAATCTTTCGTCCCGTGCTCCAGTCCAGTAGGTGGCAGTAATGCCTTTCATAAATGTAAAACAAAAAGAAAAACGATAATCTTTTAATCTATTAAGTGTTCTTGAGTTAACCTAGTAACTTATATATATAAATATTGATTGATTGATTTAATTTATTCTCAAGATGTAAGCACAGTAATTAAAGTACAGTAGATGTTCCAGACAAACTTTGGTTAAATGCTTGACAATTCATAATTGATTAAACCACACGGTATAGCTTCTATATAAAGTTTTAAATCATCCCAGATCGCTTGAAAAATCCACAGCAATCCAAAGAACCCTTGAAAAACCTTTTATTCTGAGAGTGAAGTGTTAATAATAACAACATATTATGAAGTTTTCAAAGGAACTGGCATGTGGGGGTTTGTGTATTTGCGTGCACGTATATATATATATATCCTCACACCGCCTCACACAGTCCCCTGTAGCGCTGCGCCGTACCGCTGGAGACATGACTCATGAGCTGTAGCTCGTGCATTATGAATGTTACAGGTGCCCAAGCCCAGCACTGGCTCCCGCTCAGGGTCCATTACCACCTGCTCGCTCTCACACCTCCTCCACCAGTCTCCATGGAGAAGCAGCGAGGAGCCCCGAGACCACACGTGTCCTCATTGTTCACCATGATCAGAATGAATGTTTCATGCGACCAGAGTGTCTGACTGTATACAGTGCCTTGCAAAAGTATTCACCCGCTTAAGCCTTCCCACATTAGGGGCTGTTTTGTTTAGACTTATGACATTTTAATTCAATTCAAGGGACGGTGAATATTTATTCAATATACAGACATAGAATCACTGACATAGACATAGAAACGTGAGCAATTAGCTTGACATACTGGTCATCTGTAAACAAAGCATTAATAGTAGCATAAATGTGATGCAGGTGTACATTTGTATTATTTTCATTTTGTAGATGTTTAGATTAACTATGTTACAGTATATGATGGTCGCAGATGCTTTTTATCTTTATTTTTTTATTTAAAAAATGCATTAGGTAAGAAATAAAACATGGTACGGTGTGATGTTATAGGAAAACAATCAACGACAATGTGATGTGATGCCATTATCACCCTCAAGTCGATTACTTTCCTTTAAGTGACAAGGGCAGTTCACTTGCAAAACAGACGAATCTGTCCGTGGGAACTGTACACACAATCATTCAAGACCACTTGCACATTACAGGAACTTGGCTGGGAGTTTTTGCCACCTCCCCCCATATAGTCCTGACCTTGTCCCCACTCGGTTTCCACATACAGTATGTGGGCCGTTAAAGGAGTTCCTGGGAGGCCAGCGTTTCAGACCAGAAGCAGACAGGCAGTCCGACCATGGCTCTGCCGCACTTTCTACCTTTATTAAACGCTGGGATAAGTGCATTAGTCTAGCAGGGGATTATATAAGGAAAAAGGGTAGGTTTTACTCTCATAACTGTGTTCTGTTATTCTGCACAATCAAAAGTCCTGGTTTGAATTGAACACCCCCGGTTACGCAACGTCCACAAGTGCAGCTATAAAACAGTCCCTCCTGGGCCTCTGTCTGAAAAAGAACAACACATAAAAAAGTAAAAATAAAAATGAACAGTATTGCCAGTCCAGGAAAAAGCTGGTCACTGTATGACAGCACCGAAAACAGGAATAATTTTTTTTCCAAAGCTAGACTCATACTAGCACATGGAGACATTCATTCTGGGGCACTGTGAAAACATCCTGGCATTGCTGCGGATTTCTGAAAGTCCTACACAATGTGTTATTCACAAAGCTGTTTGGTGTTGGCTGGCGCATTACTGAAGCCCACATGTAGCGCAGTGGGGCGACAATGAAACAGAAATCATTAGCATTTCTGTGAAACGCCCAGGTTTATTCATAGGTATAGAAGAGGGGGAAATAACAGCGCAGCTTCCTGTAGACCTTCCAAGTGGGTGAGTTAATTCTGAACCCTAAAGCGGCAAGGGGAGAAATGCTGAGTTTTTTTAAATTATTTTTTTTATGGAGGCTTGAACATGACGAGGAGTGACCGGGCGGTGAGGCAAACATCCTGCGCGGACCTCAATCTGTGTAAGGGGACAGACCTCTTGTCCAAAATCGAGGGACAGTGCATTGCCATTGCGGTATTTACGTGACATTTACCACATGGCCGCTGATAGCAGGCATCGTTAAACGGCTTGTGGTGTTTATTATTGTGCAGCAAATTTTAACAATTAGTGAAAAACAGAGCGGCGTGCTCGATTATGGGTGTGATTATGAGACTAGAGATGTGTGTACGAAGTGGGAGAAAACGATCTGTATGAAAATGTGTTTGCAAGAGACAGCATCTCTGGTATTAATCACCCGCGTGCTGTGTGCGTTTGTATAAACACGCTAATCCGGTGCACACTCTTAAGGCACAGAGAGTAAATAGTCCTGGCTGATCTGTTTACCCGAACTCGAGATGCTATTGCACAGAAGACTGATAATGAGGACACAGAAACAGTCCTGAAAAAGCTCCCTGTTTAGCGAGAAGACGCACGAAGAGACTGAACGTGACTGAACATAGCGTTCTATCCAAGAACCTGCAGAGGAACCTGAAATGAACGCTTCTGACTGGTATTTAACCCCCATCCACGTTCCTCATCTGTTCCCCAAATGTTTTTGGCTAATCTCTGACTAGAAGAAGTGAGCAGGAAATCTGTGAAGTATAAAAAAAAAAAAAAGGACACAGAACGGGGCTCTTGAAGAACTTGAATAGCGCAGTGTGTAATGGCTTGATCAGATGGCAAAGATTTGCGAGACTGGTTGGGGGAATAATAGTGGCTTTTTAATAGCACTCATCAGCAGGCGGGGCGAGACAAGATGCAGGCTGACAGTGGAACCGCAACTGCGACGTGAGCTCAAATAAAGAGGTTCCTCTGTGTCTTTGGCGGGCGTGAGTCTGCTGGAAGAGCCATCGAGCCTCCAGCCACAACAAGAGGGGAAAAAAAAGTTTAATGAGGGATAAGTGTTTGGGGGAGAATTCACCAGGAACTGGCCACCCAAGACACTCTATGTTGGTGGTGGATCACATGGCACCGGATTGCAGAAACCAACCTTTCTCGCTTGCTGTTTATTGCGCTCCATGTTTACTAAGAGGAAACAGAAGAAAGCGGCGATGAAGGAGATGCAGTTGGCTGACGACAAGCCGCGATAAGCTACAGATTACATGTGCTATCGCTCCTTTTCCTCTGATATGGCCTAATTGTCCTTATCGACGTCAAGGCGATACGAGCACACTTTTGAGCCAAAACACACACAGACACACACACACGGAATAACGTATCCTATGAGCTCGGGCTTCAACGAGCCACATAATAGCGTTGAGTGATGTCGAGTCTTTCTGTCGTACAATTAATTTCCCTTTCCTGCACTTCTGAGTTTGGCTCACTTTAATGTTGTTCTGGAGGGGCGCCAGCTGAAGGAGAACCTTTTATAAAAGACGCTTTGATGTAATATACTGACTGCCTGGTTCATTAGTCACAATTTGGGAGGGAAAATTGACTGCTTTACTTGCTAAATAAAGAGATTTTTATTTCTCTTTTTTGTCTTTTGGCATAGCAGTTGTAAATCAGTCACATCACAAGTCCTCCTGATAACATCTTCAGCGCTGGCACATGAGCCTTCCTGCTATCTAATCTATTATGCTTTTGAACACCCAAGAAAATAAATCGAGCCTACCAAGACACGAGCCTGAATCAGACCTCATCTCGGAACAAGCCGATTACTTCCAATTTCTCGCTGCTTCTCCGCAGCCGTCTCAGTTTGCTGAATGTAATCTTGGGCTTGTTCTTTCATCTGAAGAACCAGAAAGCGTGAGTGAAAGGACGCCAGAGATGAACGCCCCGCTGCTCCGGCTGACAATACAAGCCTGATTGCAGCCGGGACTCGATATGACACGGGATGTAATTAGAGGCAGAGACCTGTGGAGTCGTTCCCCAAGGAGCATCCGCATGTCGCGTCACTTATGTGAAGCTAACGCGGAGCCAGCACACGGAGTCGACCTGTTTGAAGTCCCCACAAGAGTGCGGCATTAGCATTTATTTCCGCGCTAAACCCAAATCCCTGGTGTCGTTACACCTAGAGGGGACGTGTCGCAAAAGCGAAAAGCTCAGCTTTACAGTGAGTCACGGGCGATGTTATTATAGTGCTGTATATATACGTCTATAACACATTTCCCCTATTAGACGAGACAAACAGACGAGACGTTCTGGCTCCCTGCATGAATTCGTCTTATAATAAGCTTCTCGAACCATTAACACCAACACAAGAGATCAAATTCACGGCGCATGGACACAGCGAGATCTAATTAGGCTCGTTTCCAAACAAACCCACCAACAGACACACGCGCAGTTGATTACGTACTAAACACTGGGTCCTTGTAATCAGTGTCAAATACACTGCAAACACTGGGTGATCCTTCAGATTCTCTAGTTTTTTCTAATTTATCCCCCTCCAAATGTTTATATGGCATGTATCCATGTGAGGAGATACGATAGTATGGTACTGTGCAAAAGTCTTGAGCCACACCTCACACTTCCAAAGAGCCAGATGTTCTCGCATTTTTTATGTAGTCTTGAGGAATAGTTCTCCAGGCTTCCTAAAGGACTTTACTGGCTCTCATTTTATTTTCTTTGTCTATTAAGCCCCACATTGACCTACGAATCATTCAAGCATTAAAAAAAAACATCTAACTTACTGCATGAACCAGTGAAAAACAGGTGCAGATGATGACAGATGATCAGGCCGGTGATTTAGTATACTGGGCGATGCTTTGTGGAACAGACGAGAGGGAAAATGAGGTTGCTGCTGAGGTTGTTATATAAACAACCTATTTTTAAATCATATCTTTAGCCACTTTGCAGCCTGTCACAGTAAAACATTTGTTCCCATTTATTTAATTTCACCTATATCATTGGTTTGGACAACTTCAGAGGAGAGATTGTGAATATATCGGTAGAAGGATGCTGAGGAGGCAGGAGGTCTAGAGAAAGACCAAGGAGGAGATTAATGGGTGTAGTGAGAGAGGACATGAAGTAAGTTGGTGTGAAGAAGAGGATGCAGAGGATAGGGTTAGATGATTCGCTGTGGCAACCCCTGTAAGGGAACAGTCAAAAGACAAAGAAGAAGGAAAGAAGAAGGAAAGAAGAAGACATTTGGCCAGTACTGAACAGCCGAACCTCTGCATACAAATTTAATTTGTTCTGGAAGCGAGTTCATAAGGTGAAAATTAATTTAGCGATACACATTTTCACATAAGAAATAATGTAAATGCAGATAACCCGTTCTAGTCACCCAAAAATATATTACCAATATTACAAAAAAACATGTGGAAAATCACCTAGCTTTTGAATGTACGCCAAAGGCAATGTTGGGATACGTGGGTCGACTCTTTCGGAATTGGTAAAATTCGTAAATTTGCTTCACTTGGCTTTCCGCTGATGTTTTTTGAACAGTTCCCGCGCAACTTAGCCAGCGTCCGGTTCTGTTCGGTTCGTTCGTATGCACGAAAATGCTTTGTATGCTGATGTATTTATTTATTTCTTTATTTTTGCAAAATTTGAATTCTTAAGGCGAAGATTTAGTAAGGGAGGGAATTCATCTGCAGAGGTTCCACTGTATCTGGAATGCACCTGT
The DNA here is from genome assembly GCA_028565275.1 of Leiocassis micropogon. NCBI lineage: Eukaryota > Metazoa > Chordata > Actinopteri > Siluriformes > Bagridae > Leiocassis > Leiocassis micropogon. The sequence continues at coordinate 5,833,469 of JAOVVA010000021.1, forward strand.
AGTGGAAACCTTACGATTCAATTTTTATTTGTATAGCAAAGCGGCAAACATTTAATTGCTAAGAATAGATACTTATCTTACAATGAAAGGTTTTTTGCTAAAGAGACATGCCTACATACCTGGATTCCTGAAGTACCTTGACCTTATTAAAACTATCCAATGCTCACCCAAAGTCTACACTGTTCATCTATTTCTGCCCAATAAGAGTCTATTTTTACTAATATTAATTTTCACAGCTCGTATGCAGCAACATCAAGAAGGCTCACCTCTTGTCGATATCGTAAATAGCCTAAATACCCGTTAAGCCCCCCTTTGAAATGCTTTGATTTTTCAGACAGACTTTCAACACAAAACTAACCAGACCAAACAAAGCTTCTCATGATCGACTACCCTCACTGAGGATCGACTAACCGGACGTGTACCTGAGAATTGCCGCTGTAATCATAAACACTGTCTCGTTTCTGAATCATTATTACTGTACGTACGCCACTAACAAAGACTGGAAGAAAATTGATCTCAGCATCTCATGCTATTCGATTCTGGTGCGTTCCTCTGGCTTGGACCCATTTACAGGGTGTAAGAAGAGTCTAGTGGTCTGGTGCTTGGTTTTTTTTTTTGTTTGTTTTTTTTTACACATCCCAGACACTTCTGCTACATCGATACCATGTCAAATTACACATACACACACACTCGCAGGTGCATGGCGAGTTAAACCGGATGACGCGACGGCAGAAGTGAAGCTGCCGCACGGACAGTATGGAAGAGGCTGCTGTGAATCTAACACGAAAACATAATCCGTTCTGACATTTATCACACGCCAGCGTGATGACAGCACGCCGGGGAATTTGTCACTTTCCGTTTAGGATGCGTGTGTGTGTTTCGACTTGTTTGTGTCTGCAGGCTAGGAGTTATTTCTCGAAAGTGTGGCACCCCCGGTGTTGTCCGACGCGATGCCAGATCCTCCGCACACATGCGCAACGGTACCTAAGTGAGACTTGTACACAGCACTGTTATACTTGGCGACCGTATCTATAATTCAGGTGCTAGTGTAAAATAAGAACATTCCCTCTGCGTGTGTGTGTGTGTGTGTAAGTGAGACAACGAGAAAGAGAAAGAGAAAGCTTGTCCTTGGCCACGTCCCAAAGCAGATGTCTCTCCATCCTTTCACATATACCCTTATAGGGCTGCTTTGGGGAGATAATATCACGGCCCATAAAATGCATAATTCTTTTTTTCTACACAAAGCCGGGGTATGTTTGCGCATGATTTAGGACAACAGATCCTTTCCTATTTGCGTCAGATGAAGCAAAAGAAGCTGGTTCTCATTTCGAGATTATATTAAACAAACAAAAAAAAAAAGATAGTGAAGCTCGTTTTTAGTGAGAAAGAGAATTTATTAACCAAATAACAAGCCTTTGAAATCCCCCCTCCATCCTTTTTCTGATTATTATTCTTTTGTTCTGGTCAAGGTCTCGGTAATGAAACGCAAATGGCTGGCTGTTGTTTAAAAAAAAAAAAAAAAAAAAAAAAGAGTAGAGACTAGAGCAAGCAGACTCCCGGGGCTGGACAGTACAGTGAAGGCAACTCTGGGAAACTATGTGTGTACGTGCAGCAGGAAGAGGTCTAGCAGGCCGAGAGGGAGCGCGTGGACCACAACAGGGGGCCAAGCACATGATGTGTGTGTGTGGTATGTGTGTGGTTTGTGTGTGTGTGCGTGATGGGGAAATCATAGCTGGGATCCTCTCCCAGAGTCCTCTCTCCCTTTGGCGTCCAACAAGCAAACAACAAGACGAAACCCAAGGGGTTCTTCTGCTTCTAAGACAAACAATCAGCATTAAAGGAGAGGGAGTGCTTATGAATAATAAGATCCACACACATGCACACACACACACACACACACACACACTTGTGCACATAAATTACAGCAATACCCCACAAGCAGAAGCTTGATGAAGTTCCATCAGAAGCTAATGTAAACACGATGGAATGCCGCTATGGTGGATAAATCATCTGTGACCTGATACATATTCATTACAGAAAAGAAAAGACAGTCGCATTATTATCTCTGCCTCGATCACCTTCATCATCATCATCATCATCATCAGTCACTGTGAGGTCTATAGGGTTCTCACTATATAAAAGCAAAGAAATCTACCAAATAGATGTCTCACTGCTTAATAAAAAAAATAAAAAATTTTTTTTTCTTTTAATGTCTCTGTTCGTCCCTGTCCTCCTTAGTGTCTCTCGCTCTCTTTTTCTATATTACCCCTTTGTTTCTTAAGCTCTTTGTCTCAGCCTGTTTTTTTTGATAAACTACTTAAAATCAAAATATAATTATATAATTAAAAAATTTTTTTTTGCACATTAGCAATTTTAAATAGTTGATACATAAAATACATAAGATGCCTTTCCATTCTAGTCGACTTAATATGCAGAAACAGAAAAAATCTTAATTTTCATAAATCATAAATTTTATGAATTAATTATTTTTCCATAATAAAAAAAATCAGACATCAACAAGACAACAAAAACTGAATTATTTTTTTTTACAAGTATACAAGAGATCCTAATTGTTAAATCTGTATTTTTGGCTTTCCAATACTGAAAAACAGAAACAGCGCTCAAACTGTGAAATTTATTCTGACAAGACTGTCAAGATGAGTTTCCTGTCCTGCTGTAAACCAGAAGGACACAAAAGAAAAAGAAAAAAAAGAAGAAAAAAAAACACACCTTCAATTGTCCTAATCCTCACTTCATAACTCCTGCACACTTGCACATCCAAAAGCCGCATGGCTGCAGGGTTGGAAAGAACACGGTCCACTCCATCACGGATAGGACAGAAGTGCTGATGACGACAGGACGAGGACGAGGAGGACACGCACCAGCTGAGAGTGTGACACACGGGCAGGCGCAGTGAGACAGGACTGAGTGCTGGAGAGCGAACATGCTCCTAAAAGCTTGGTCTGTCACATCGAATTATGCTCCCCAGCCCCGAGAGTGGTGTTTCAGAGCCCCAGATGACGGAGACAGATGGAGAGAGTAGGAAAGAGAGAGCCAAGAGACACACCAAGAAAGATAGAGTATGAAAGGGAAAGGCAGGCAAGGACAGACTGGATGAGACATAATCTAAAATGGAGACACAATAAATGACAAAGTGATTGAAGGAATACGATTGTAAAGAAAGAACTTATGGAGAAAAGTCTTGAGAGAGAGAGAGAGAGAGAGAGAGACAAAGAGGATGAGTCTGAAAACAAGAGAAAAGAACTGAAGTTTAGATATAAGACCAACAGCAAAATTTAAAGAGAGAGAAAGTGTAATGAAAAAAGGAAACACAGAGAGCGAGGCGGAGAGAGAGTAAAAGATGGAGTGAGACCATCAGTTTGGGAAAGAAAGTGAAAATAAATAGAGAAAGTTAGATGATGATCTTTAAGGGACGAGATAAAAAATAGAGACAAGTAAAAGTGTGTAGGCGAGAAAGAATTCGTCAAGAAACAGAGATGAGTGTTAAATGTTGGTTAAAGGCGAGACTAAACAAAAGAGCGATGCGGACATGGGACAGGCGGACATTTTTCAAAAAGGACATAAGTAGGAGTGGAAACGAATGGGCGTAATGTGGTGTATTATTGGAGGGGTTCAAGACAGAGAAAAGAAGCAAAAAGTTTAAGAGAGAGAGAGATAGAGAGATTAGTGGAGTTCACTCACTTCGAGGGACACCCTGGACGGGGTGCCTATCCATCGCAGGGCACGCACACACACTCTCATGATCATGCACCTAGGCTAATCTGCATGTCTTTAGACTGTGGGAGGAAACTGGAGTACCCAATGGAAACCCACCAAGCACGGAGAGAACATGCAAACTCCACGCACACAGATTCGACATGTTAATCGGACCCGGTACCTGAAGACAGACGGCATCAAGGTGCAGCATGTGGGCTCATGTTTTGCTGCCATTCAACTCTCATCTTTCAATAACAAGCCCAAAGTGAGAGATTTTATTTCACTACCGGGCGAACAGGGAAGAGAATAATGATTTAATTACACGACTTCACCTCCTGAAACATTTTATTTTTCCTGTAATTACAACGATTTTTATTAATTAAAGAATGACACGCTAATATTTTGTTCGCTGTACCACTGACTGATACACTGGAGACTTATTTTTTTAATGCTAGATATAGAGACAGATATCATCATAACCCTGGTAAACCCAATATTCATCACTTTCTGACCAATCGGAATAAAGATCTGGTTTCGGCACACAATCTCGTCTGTGTTGCTCAAGCGCATGAACGAGACCTCACTCAGCCACCTATGAGATCAACAAGCCGTAGTTTATTTGCAGCCCGCTCTGTGGTTAGCCTCGGTAGAACACGGAAACCAGATGAATGAGGTGTTATGCCTGGCAGGAGGAACGATTCTGCAGAAGCCAGGTGTTTTTCACAAGACTGTCAATGTTGGCGTTCCGGGATGTTCCGGGCAGGCACGTCTTTGGGCATGGCATGGCCTCGGACGGCACACACCTGAAGGCCAGGCCTCACACATACAACAGGACCATCCATCGCATACAGCAAACACAGGGGCTGCTGACTCTCTTCCCCTGCTTCTGGACGTAGGCCAAGACACACAAGAAGCAAGCAGAACATTAAAGCTCGGCCTTGGCCAGGGTTTTTCCACACCGGTCGCGAAGGGCTGTTTTTTTTTTTTTCCTGCTCCAGCCCGCAGTACGACGCCGGATTAAAAGGATAAGTTTGATTTATGCAGGGCAGAAAGAAATAAGATCCCCCCGTTACATGCTTCATCATATTAGTGATATGCAGGATCTGCTGTTGTAATATACACAATGATACACAGCTGTTGTAAGATACAGGTTTGTTGTTGTAGTATACACAATAGGTCAGAATTATGCAGCGGCTTGCAATAAATTAAAACACACTAAGAGAGAATATGGCAAGTTTTAAAGTATTAATTAAAGAATACATATTTTTTACTTTCGGTCAATGTTGCAGAACATCATAACCAGTTGTGTTTTATTTCCCATACACCACTGTCATATTCCAGTGCTCACAATTATTATTTTGTTTGTTTATGAACAATATTTCTACATTGTAGAACATCTCCAACACAAGGTACTTCCGATCATCACTTACAATATAGTAGCTATAAAAAGTCCTTTCCTCACCAGCCTCTCATTATTTCTGCTTCACCTCTCCCCAGACTGTTACAAAGTGCTGGAACTGGAGACTCCTTCCAAAAATAGTTATGATCTAGAATTATACACAAACTTTACACAAAGGTTTATATGGAACAACTGTTGTGAATGTTATTGCTTTGTTTTTACTACGAAAAATATTATAAAAATAATATAAATCAGTAAAACCAACAATGAACATCTTCTGACCAATCAGACTTAAGAATTCTATAATGGGAAACTTCAGTCACAGAACATTTTTGCTACTGGGATGATAAAGTATTAGAACGTTTGCTTATTGTGTACTACTGCTAGACATCCTTTTTATAGGCACCTTATAAATTTACATTTAGAATTGAAAATGTGGCACAAATATTTAACCCTTAAATGTTCTACTCAACCCTTTGCTTGAGCACATTTCGAGTGCTACATTATATTGAAAAATGTATTGAATTTACCCTGACTGAGCCAGCTCTACCACTTGGTTGAGGTATGCAGAATTTTTTTTTATAATAATAATAATCCACCATATGTCAATGTCTTGAATAATATGCCTTTTCAGGTGCTTTGTGGCATACCCTGAGAAATAAAGTATATCAAATGCCCCAAATCATTTATTCTTTTGCACCACCACATAAAATGTAGCATTTTCTATAACTTTCCCAGATTATTGTTAGTATTTCAAAATATCAAATTATACTCTTACCATGAAGCAGCAGCTCAACCGTTTGGAAGAGGCCTACACTGGGGTGATTGTTACATATTGTTAATTTGATGAAACTGAATTTTGTTATTACTGGATATTTAAGCAAAAAAAAAAATCCCTTAATGTGAATGGTAAGGGTTAAAAAAGTACAGTTGTAAAAGGAGCTCATGATATCACTGGCCTTTAAATAAATATATCATAACGTTAATATATTGCTATACTGACATGTCTCTCTGGTAAAATAAAATGGACTGGCTACTGATCGAATCCAGATTCAGTGATAAAAGTAATAAATTTACCTCTCACACACACACACACACACACACACATACACACACACACACACACACACACACACAGCCGTCCTGGTCTGACTGCACGGATGGACTCTATGAACCGACTCTGCTAAATGCTAATCAGGCTTTTGCAAGCTGTCATGAAAATCTTCCAACACGTACAAACCACTTTCCCTTGGCAGGGTGTCCTTCCTTCACTCCACAACAACACACACAGTATAATCAAAAGTCAATCAAAACTCCCGCTCTGAATCTCGTCAAATGCATTAATCATGAACCATCATGTCATTTCTTCCTCCCTTTAATAAACTGGTCATAACTCACTTCTAGAATATAGTAGTATAGTAGTTTATTACTACTAGACTGCGTTTCGGAAAAACCATTCACACAAAGTCGAAAAAGCAAACAGTGTCCAATCTCAAAACACACTCCACCAGGGCAGCAGTGTAAACACCCTCGAGGTCGTTCTCTTTCACGCTACAGGAGGGACGGTTTCCCTTTTCAGACGGATCTGACACTAAACACCGGCTGATGTGGCCTAAATCAGCTTTATCGAGACCGGGGTAAAGAGAGAGTACACACAGTAATCAATTACACACTGAGCAGAGAAGATCGTCTCCGACACTGACCGATAGCCGGCTGGGGGATTGCGAAGGGCCATGGAGAGTTTAATCACCCATAACCTCAATTACAGAGCTACACTCAGACTCATAAAGCAGCAAAACAAGATCAACTCCTGCTCTGAATTCCAGTAAAGCCGAAGCACAAATATGTGCACGCACACACACACACACACACACACACCAAACACAAACACACAAGCTGAGAGAAAAAGCAGTTAGGATAACACAGATTCCAGCCTGGCACGCGATGTAAAAATAGCAACACCTTGATATACTCTAGGGAATTTTAGACATTCAGCGTTAAACGGAATCTCTTTCATACGGTTTCAGCAAATGACACTGATCTTATTTTTTGCATCACTGTAATGACATGATGTTTTATCATACTGCACAATATTAGTAAAGTTAAACAGCATCTATTATATCTAATTTAGATTTTGATCCTTTTTGGACATGGGTATCAGGTGTGTGTGTGTATGTACACAGATTCTTTTTTAAAAAGGAGGGAAAAAAAATCACTTTTTTCCTTTTTTAATTTTTTTTCATGAACATAAATGTGCTTGAACATAGCATTCCCATTCCACAAAAAAAAAAAAAGGAAGAATTTGTATACCCCCTCTTCCGGCTTGATTCCCGGGAAACATTTTCAGGGAAGTGTCCAATTCCTGCATCCTGACTGGCTAGAAAAATGCACTTCCACAAAGGGGGGAGGGGGGGGTGACTGAGGGGCGGTAGCTCATTTACATTTACGTTTGCATTTACAGAATTTGGCACGACCTTGTTTGCGTTTAAATCTACAGACACTGAATTACTCACTCAGCGTCTATACCGCTCGCGGGGACGGGGGGGCTGGATCCTATCCCAGGAGACTTAGGGCACGAGGGGGCTGGAGGTGCAAGGCGACAGTGCTAACCACTACACCAGCATGTCGCCCCGCCCACACTAAAACAGGATTGGAACTGAAGAAAATTTCGGAGATGCCAGAGTGCATGATCTGAGTGTTGTTTAAGCTAACACAATAACGTGGAAGCAGGTTTTGCACAGTCAAAAGTCCCGGTTTGACTTGAACGCACCTAATACTTTTTTATCTTGGAGTTAAGAGCTGCGACCAAACTCACAAAGTAAAATTTAGATCCTGTAGGCTTTTGTGTGTAAACTCAATGTCAAATACTTTCTCGGCCACGCCCCCGATCCTGAGGTGGACTTACAGTGACCCACGTACTGTATGTTCTAGTAAGCTTCGAGATAGAGTTCTTCTGAGCTCTATGTCATCCTTTTGAAGTTTTTCAGAGATATTGTGTGTCATAGTTCTCAGGAAACCACACACACACTCACACTTCAAACTGATCGACTATATCGCCACGCCATTTCAAACACACACGTTTAGAATAGACATCCCAAAAAAATACACACTGCAGTCTCAGACACTGATCTTGGCAGGGATGGATTACGTCTCTAGTCTTCGTTGGTGTGTTCCCACACACTCGAGAAGACACCCGGAGTCCCGCCTCCCACCTCATCCCTCCTGTCTCGAATGAAACATGTGCCCTTGTACAGGGTGTAAACACAAGTAAGAGAGCAGGGGTCATGACCTTTATGTGACCCTGAGCTTCTGCTTCAGAAGTGTGCTGGAAAACATTACTCTCACACCAAGCACCTGATCCAGCTCGCTGATTGCACACAGCGCTAAGCTCTGCTAATGAGTCAAAGGCACACTGTACACACATACACACACATAGACACACACACACACACACACGCATGCACACGCATGCACATGCTCTGAATCACATGCTCGGATCCACACGCCCACGCACTCAGCCATATTTCCTCTCATTCCTTTCACACACACACACACACACACACACCCTTTTCTGTTAAAATACAAACCGTGATACTTAATTTGATTTATTACCTGCCAGCAAAGAAGAATGATTTCCTGTTCTCTGAGCTCGTCAGGGTACCTGTAGCTTTACAAATCATTTTTAATTGACAACGTTATGGAATTTTCGGGACAAACTGATTCGCCGAATGGGAAACAAATGTGGCAAGGATAAAAGGCCAAAATGGGACGCTTATACGTACCCTATATGTACATGAATTTCTGCTCGACTGTATGGTGTGTGAATTGCATACTCTTTGAACCGGCTAGTCTTACCTGTTTTACAGACTCGAGGGGAAACGCTATTCATGCTTTCCTTTGTATACATAAGCTTGCTGAGGCATATGATTGGCCAGATTTGCTGTGACAAAGAAGTGAGAGTGTGCCAGAGCTTGGCACACCAGCACTGTTGCGTCTCTCTGACGTTTTTAATATAACCATCAAAGAGAATTCTTAGTTTCTTTGTTTTCAACGTAATGTCAGCCGGCAATATTTGATTGGAATTGACCAGGTGGTGTGATTACTCACTCACTCATCGTCTATAACGCTTTATCCTGTATTCAGGGTCGCGGGGGGGCCTGGAGCCTATCCCAGGACATTTAGGGCATGAGACAGGGTACACCCGGTACAGGGTGCCAAATACAGTACATAGCACGGCACACACACATACACACACTACGAGCAATTTGGGGACACCGATTAGCCTAATCTACATGTCTCTGTACTGTGGAAGGAAACCCACCAAGCACAGGGAGAACATGCAAACTCCATGCACACAGAGACGGGAATCGACCCTGGAGGTGCAAGGCGACAGTGCTAACCACTACACCACCGTGCCGCTGGTGTGATTACTATTTCTATAAAACCACGTCCTAGCTTTTAGAAACTAGCTACAGATCCCTGTAAAGGATGTGTTACCATAGGAACCATAATGTATCACAAGGAGCACGTCCTGTAAATATCAACAATAAAGCGTTAGATTAAAATGATACTTTTTATGATATTAAGGATCTTTTTTGAAGGGGTTCCTGATTCCCACCTGCCTTATTAGGGCTCCATCATGTGCGTCATAAAACGCCGCCGATTGCGTCTTTTCATGCTCATGCATCACTAGGAAGCTGAGTAACACTCAGGAAAGCGTTATCCGCCCCTTCTGCATGCGTGAGTCCAGAGTGGTTAGTGTTCTATGATTGATGTGGGAGTGCGAGTACGACAACTGAGATAATCGAGATAATGACTGTAGCATCACCTACGAAGCAAACTCGCTATAGAGTGAACATGTTTCTGTTATGTTACTCAGCACCCCTGATGACCAAAAATGAACATACCGTGTCGACACCATGTTAACACCATGCACCTACCTGTACATGGCTCTTGGCTATAACTGTATACACGACGTGTTACAGATTAGTGAATGTCTTCTATCAATCATCATAAAGTATTTTTGAAGTACTAACTTTGCGATGTGTTGCCCAATCAAGTCATCATTTCAAGTCATTTAATCAGAGCAGCTGCTATCCTCTCCGGAGTCCTGACCTCTGACCTGACCAACGTCCTCCTTCATACAAAAACAAGGCAGAGAAAACTTAAATCCTGACTCGGTGTCCCTCTGTCAGCTCAGAGAGCGAAGCCTCGATGTACGGGCAGCCAATCGGTTGAGCAATAACGCACAGACAAATGAGAATTAGTCACGGAAAGCAAAGGTCACTTCTAATCTGCAGTCATTCTATCAACATGAAGAGGCAGATCAAAAGGCTATGATGCAGCTTGAAAGGGGAATTTAATCTGCGGGTTGAGAGAGGCTCTGCGTAGTTTATCTGAAGAATCAAGTCTCGAAAATCAGTGCAGGATTGAAAACGACTTCGTTCGCAACTCTGTCTGTGAATGTGTGACGAGACTTTACGATCGAGCAGAAGTGCGGAGATGGATTAAGGAATTAGGACCAAAACCTGACAAAGAATGACGACCGTCCCTATTTCACTTTAGTATCCACATCAATATGTACACTTCTATAACATTAATGCACCTATTAATATTTTATCCCATGTATCGTTTTACAGTAGATAAATGAATGAATCTAAGAAATCCAACTTCAAATTATGTGCATACAGGTGTGTGTGTTCATATACATCAGGATAGTTAATCAAGATATCAGTTATCTATACACCTTTATTAATAATTTAAAGGTTTCTGAGAGGATTCACCAGTGTCATTGTGTTGATTTTTTTCTATAACAATTACATTCTTATTGTTTTATCACTTAAAGTGTGTATTATAATATTTTCCTGAGATCATATTTTTAAACTAGAGTCAATCCCCTAAAAAATTTTTAAGTAGGGGCGCAAAGATGCATCACTTTTCATGGGCAAAACGGCTCCTTTTAAAGCCATATGGTTCTTGAGATCCGGCCATTCAGCTGTCCTGGGCGTCTGAGTGTGTGCTAATAGATGGGGTGTGGTTTAACCTCGTTGTCATAGCCAGAGGTGGAAAGTAATGAATAACATTTACTCGCATTACTGTAATTGAGTAGATTTTTTGTGTACTTCTACTTTTTAAAGTAGTTTTTAAAATCTGTCATTTTACTTTTACTTAAGTATGTTTTGTTTAAAGTATTGTACTTCACTACATTTTAA
>JAOVVA010000021.1:5859891-5877912 GCA_028565275.1 Leiocassis micropogon
CAATCGTTTATAGATTACCGAGAACATTTGTATTGATCATGATTTAGGTCACAGAGAGCTGAAAATGACAAAATGATATAAAGACAAAAAGCGCCTTTTAGGTACATCGTATATCTTATCATATCATATCATATCGAAGATATGAACATGCGTTGCGGGCGATGAAGCTGGTACTGCTAAAAAGCACCAAGCAATAACAATGAAGACAAAGGTGAAAAATAATTGAGAGAATGGAGCGAGGTGAAAAGATGGCAGACATTGTTTGTTCTTGAAGAATCATTCAACAATCAGTACGATTCTAAAAAGCAAGGACAAGATCAAGGAACACGTTAATTTTATATTGTCTATAGCCAATTGTGTTAGTATCCTAGTACTTAGACTATGTTAGTTGGACTTATGAGCAAATTGGACTTAAGAACGAGCTTAAATGGGACGAAACTCGTTCGTATGTCGAGGAATTACTGAATTTCATTATATTTATGGTTTGAGTAGCTTTCTTTTAAATCATTAACACTGAATATTTATTTTCATACAATGTAACATTAATTGAATTTAACGTGAACAAATATTTCACTATTGAAATTCAGATACAGTCTGATACGGTTCCTTATTACATTCAATGACTAAAAAACAGGTAAAATAACCTTAAAGGAATGTCCTCTATTAGCTAATTTTTTTAAAAATAAAGGTTAGAACTAATGTCATGTAGGATTAGAAACAGAATGCAAGTTCAGATGGTGATTTAATTAAGTGGATTGCACACATTTTAAAACATAACGGACAACAGAGCAGCAAACCAATCAGGCACAAGACAAACTCAAACAAACACTATCTATCTATATATATATATATATATATATATTTATATATACACACACACACACACACATATAGACAAGCTAATCAACCTAATGAGCTTTAGGTGAATGTCACAACACCCACGTGACTATTGTATTGTGTGCTGGGAAATGGAGTCAGGAACAAGATTCAACATAAAAGTCTCACAAAAGACAAAAACCAGGGGACAAATACGGGAGGGTCATGAGATAAAATAATAAGTCCTAACTTGATTTGCAGAACTTAGACAATGGGCCCCTTTAATAATCATATATTAAAAATGATATACAATATATTTGATTAACCCATGTAGCTTTTTCGATAGTTTAACAGTTTTGTATTCTTAAAACTTTAAGGCGATAACCCTGGCCTTGTAAAACATATTTAAGCTGCATGAGTCATATTATTACCATCTTGTTTATCATTAAGAAACCTTCAGTCTGTGACCATCTCATCAGACGTAAATGCTGAAAGGAGAGTGCAACATGAAGTCTCTTTCTAATGGAGCGGTCAAAGGGGGTACTGACGAACCAATTATCCTTTCACAGAACATCCTCTCTCTCTCTCTCTCTCTCGCCCGCGCTCTCTGTACAATGTTCCAGACCCGCTTCAGTTACAGAGCTGCAGCTATTTCACCTCATGAGCCGTGAGTGGATTCAGCTCTGGCACTCTCCCCGAACCTCAGATGTTTGCTTTCCACTTAAAGAAGTAATCAGAGGGAGCAGTGTCTCATTAAATTCAATTACAGCGCTGACAGTTATTCTACACTGAACAGCCTTGACCTCTCCCAAGACTTAATCAAAGCCCATCACAGATGACAGTACCGACATTGTTGAGTCTCCTGAATAAACCCTATTGGGCGTAAGCTTTGCCCGACTCTGGGAATTCAACGCTCTTGGTTCTGATTAACTACTTGAGCGCATTTTCTCTGGTTGGACGTTACCAATCAGCTGGATGAAAAAGCGGGCTTTATCAGGGAACAGTCATCTACAGTCTTCAGATGCTTTATAACAAGTAGACGCTCTACATCCCCACTCAAAATATTTTATGTTCTTTTTCATTTATTTTTATTTAAATGACTCAGTATTTTAGTGAAAGACTCGGCCTGATATACTAAAGGTTTATATATATATATGACAAATATCCAAACTTCCATAATTCCTGATGCTGATTTATTGCAATTTAAAGATTTTTACAATACTTTACTTTTTTTTTTTTCAAGCCAGACAGCAAGTCTTTCCTATGTTTAGTGTGTATGTAAATAATTTCTACTTAAAAATGCAAAATAATTCATGTAACAAGGTGCAAATAAAGCAGCTTGAAAGAAATTGTTGTTTAAATCAGAGGGAAAAAAACATGAAAAAAAAAACAGATTATCCTCTTCGGAGTGAAAACAAGACCAATTATATATTTTTTTTAATTGTCCTGAGATACCACAAACTTATGTTAAATTTTATTCACATTAAAACATTTGTTATTTGGACAGTTTGATAGCAAAACGAGATAAACACCCTTTTTAAACTTTAACTCATTTTGACCAAATTATTGTCCAAAGTTGCAATCTATTCCTCTTTTACAAGCTTTGGACTATCACTAGCACTGGTTTTGATGCATTTGGGAGACATGATGGACTTCAATATTTACTAAAGTAATCATTTCAAAAGGAAATGAGTTTGACAGCTTCAACACTCAGTACTGTATAGATATTGCGTGTGGGAAGCTTATGTGTTGGCACGCATGGTTATGTTCCCTACAGCCAGTTCTCCAATACCGATTTCTGACCTCTATTATACTCTCATGGGAGCTCAGATGTACAGTATGAGTGGTTTGTTTGTGGTGTGATCTGATACAGCCTGATCATACATTATACAGTGTATCCGTGTACTACTGTATGACGATGCACCGTCATCAAAAAAACAGAGAGAATTGATATACATAGAATCAAGAGGCTGGCGATATTGTAAACTAAACTTTTTGTACTGTTTAAATGTTTGTCATGATCTTTAAATGAAATAAAGGAAAAAGATTTTGTGTGCGACAAAACTCTCAAAATTGTTTTTTCCTTGTCCTAAGTCATAGACTCACTGCAAAAACACAATCAGAGCATGAGTTGGCTTTTTAAAAAATTTTTTAAATAATCTTAACCAACACTATTATTGATATTAAATTGCATAATTACATTCCCACAAGCACAACTGCAGATATAAGTATCTACTGGGACAAAACTGTGGGTAGTGGAGTTGTAGCGTTTTGCGACATCATCCAAAACTCACACTGATACACTGTAACAAAAAAACAACAACTTTTAAACACCCTGGTGACTCAGAGAAAACATGTACAAAATAAACTGAAAGAGAACTCAAGGGATTGGGACTAAACATCTGTGTAGCCTTAAAAAGAACTTATCAGTGAGGCTAATCAGAAAAGAAGGCTACAGTTTACTAGGCAGCATAAAGAATGGACTGTGGAGGTCACGTGGTCTAGTTATGTGTCCAAAAAATAAGGACAGCTGATGAACTGAACAACCAGGTTTTTCCATCAATTTATTTTTATTTTTATGCACATGCATATTCCAAGACAATGATAGAATTCATCAAACTCAAATTGCGAAAGAGTGGCTCAGGGAGCCTAAGACATCATTTTCACTCATGAAAAAAAGTCGAGACCTTAACCCCTTCAAGAATCCTTAAGATCGTCTCCCATCATCAATACAAGATCTTGGAGAAAAATTAAAGTGACTCTGGACGTACATAAACGTTGTAATATTGCATAAGCTTATCAAAACGATGGCACGGGCGTAATCAAAGCAAAAGGAAGTCTAATGAAATAAGAGTGTGTGACTTTTTTTTTGGCTGGACAGGGTATTTTCTAACAGCTTGAAATACTTTTTTCTTCTTTTGAAATTTGTTTCTCTCAAAACTGTCAAAAAAGGATATATCTCATTTTGCAGGCAAACCGTACATATACATGCATATTTGATCAAAAGAAACACTCACATCTACATGCTTTTGTTTGCATTTTTGTTCAGTTCAGTTCAGTTTAAAGGCTGAATGTTGTTATTCTTATTAAAGTCTAATTCTTAAATCATAATTGATGCATCTGTGTCAAATTGATGCATCTGTGTCTTTCATTCTTTGGGATCAGAATTCACTACGGCTTTTGAAAACAAATCGTGCAAGCGGAACCTAATTCAAATGCTGCCTCCTTCTCTCCTCTACGCAATCACGCTTTTGCTGCATGCCCACTAACTGTGCATGCAAATTATTGTGCACACAGATTAGTTTTTGTGTTCTTAGTAAATGAAGGGCTTGGTCTGACTAACCTTGATAAAACTGTAGAGAAAGGGAAATTATACGGAAATGTTTCAATCTTTTGATCTTTTTGATTATCCCATTCACTGTATCTTTAATCAGAGAGCTAGCTAGAGGGGGTAGAACATTAGGCCATGCTGAAATGCAACCCTGATCGTGACCGACTGCTGAGATCCACAGGTGTTCTCATCTAGCCAATCAAAACACATCACAAAGGGCCTGTCTTGCTTTACTTACAGACCCCACACCGTGCACCTTGGATTACAGCATTCAACTGTATACTGTGGCCATTATGTCCTGTATAATACCACATATTATCCTGTATATTTCTTGTACTAGGTTCAACTATGAATTTCACAATCCAATATACTTCAAAGACAGCTCTAACTGCATATTAAAGGTCCCATATGTTACTATTTCTTTAACAAGTTAGCTTACTCAGAGGCCACCAAAGTATGCATATTATTGTTTCAGCTGAAATACCCCTCAGCTCATGCATTTTTTTTATTGTTCCTCAATAGTTCCCCTTTACCCCTCTTTCAAATGTGCATTATAGTGTCTATGTAAATAAGCGTCTGCTGAGACACACGCCCCAGAGAACAGCAGAGGTGGGTTGAACTGAGCAGCAAGCCGGGGGAAGGGATCTTCTTATATGAGGTCACATTAGAAGATAAATCTAGCTGGCTCATTTAAGCTCCGGCTCATAAAATGAGGACACACAAACTGGAGACCCATGTGAATGTCAAAAAATTTTGCATAATCGCTACTCTTTTAGAAAGTCAGAATATATAACTTATTAACAGATTACGTTTTGAGAGAAAAGTCTGCGATAATGGTAGACTTTTAAAATGCACACATTTTCCTTGTCTTAGCCTGTCTTTTAAATTAGATGTGTCTTTTTCAAGACAAATAGTAAGTAGAGAAAGTCTCATTCAATAAATACCTAAACAATGGTAGTTAAGCTCTACTGAAAAGCATAAATCGAGGCAAAATTGATATCATTCATACAACAACGCAACAATACATTTGCAAAACCCACCGTTTCCTTAATAAGCTCAATCTCAGTTCAGATTAACGCCCTAACTGACATACCCATTATCTCTGCGACATCAGTAGCACCCCTACCAGTGCCAGTATACACGTTAATATATCGAAACGTAGCAGAACACTGAGGCAGCAACAAGCGCTGGCACTACTTCCTGTCTCAGTTTCCTCTGTACACTAAAACCTGAGCCGCATGGTGCACGCTGCCATCCAGCTGTGTTTAACATCAGCACCTGCATGCTACAACAGGCGACAAAGATAGCCCAGTAAACCCGTCTACAGACAGGTGACGACATGTCTTCCGGCACGGATGAACTTTTAACTTCGATATGTGTGTGCTTTGTTAAAAAAACAAAGCAAACAACAAAACAAAAAACAAAACAAAGGGCATTCAAGTCAAACAGGGACTTTTGATCGTGCAGAATAACAGAACACAGTTATGAGAGTAAAATCTCCCTTTATTTCTCCTGATACACTAATGCATGCATCCCTAGTTCTTGGATACCATCAATTTTTATCGGTATGCCGGAGCCACGATCAGACTGCCTGCTTCACATCTAAAACCCTGGCCTCCCAGGAACTCCTTTAAAGGTCCAAACAGGTGGAATTGGTTTGGAGTGAGGTCAGGACTGTATAGAAGATGTGGCAATAACTCCTAGCCTGGTTTCTGTAATGTGCAGGTGGTGTTTATAAATGATTTAAGACTGGAATCGTCATATATATACTGTATATGTTACTGTATATGATGAAATTGTTAAAAAGCAGACCTCATGCAAGTTTAAAAGAAAATCCAGAGAGAGAGAGAGAGAGAGAGAGATCTGAAGTGCGTGTATGTTTCAGTGCATGGGTGTGAGTGGGCTGTGCTGCTAACGGCCATGTTTGTGGTTGCCAGCATAAGTTGTTTTATTTACCACTCACTTTCTATATCACATGCGGCGAGAGAACTGCCAGTTGCCCAGGCGTGGTATTTCGTTTTACTCTTCTGATTTGACTCTTCTGTTTGTCAAAATGAAAAGGCGGCATTCACGACGCGTCATTATTTCATCTTTAGTTGAGTGATTCCACGACTGCCGATTTAATTAGTTTTAAACATCACTTTTATATGATGGATGCTTGTTAATGATATGTTTTTATTCTATGCTAAAGACACAACCCTGTTACTCATTTCAGGGAAATAAAAAAAAACAATTTCAATGGTTAAAAGTCAAGGTTTAAAGCTGAATGATGTACCTTGACATAAAAATTAATGCTACTCGAAGTTACTGTAATCAGACCCAGCAATTAGAGGCTCTAAGTAAAAATTAATAAAACACAGAGCCAGCGTTGCTTTATGTGCGTTAAAAGAGAAGGAATGCACACACTACTTAAATATTAATGCCCTGCCAGTGTGTTTACTGCCTGCCAGGCACTTACAGCCATACATCACCCTGACTGGCAGCTGAGAGATGTGGAGCTGCTGTGTCTTCTGTCTCGTATTTCCCGTCCTTATGCTACAGGGAGACCTTCAGAACATGTCCAGACTGGGATAATAATACATCTGTCAAAGCCGTGCCTCGTATATGAGCTAGATTAGACACATCAGCCACTCACGGAGGTCTGTCTGTGCAGACCTGGGCATTTTTATTTTATTTTATGTTAAACTTTAAATATGGCCCAGACTCAGACACTCACAGAGGAGGGAGGGGCCAGGAAGGAAACAGAAGTCAGCAGTAACGAGGTTAAGAGGCAGATTTTTCGGAAAAAGGGCCCTGTGCGAGTCAGACATCGCTCCGGGGCTCATGGAGAAAACAAGGGCTTCTCTCATTCTGCTCTGGGATTCAGAAAGATCCTCGGGCAAGCGGAGAAATCAGATTTGTCTGATAGGCCTCACCGACTGATTGAATATATGCAGGAAAGCAAAAGAATCCTTTGATGCAGCTGGAAATTTAACATCGCTCAGTCTTCTCATTTTCATGTTCCCATCTGTCACTAGAACATAGGAGATGGGGTACCAAATCGTTTCATATCATGATTCTTTTGTGTAGCAAATCATCGATTGCCACATTGACTCCAAAATCAATTGTTTCAAATTATTTTTTATTTACATGTGTTTTCACGAGAGGTTGTAATATGTTGCAGTTCCTTTATAATGCACTCTAAAGTATTCACACATTGGCGGGGAGCACAGCATCCTGTGTGGTGGGTGTTATGTTTGTTTAAAATTGCAACAACATAATAATAATAATATTAAATTGGGATATTCATAAAATTGTGATATTAAAATAATCGCAATACAAAGCAAATTGCCACTGAGGTATCGTGATAATATCGTATCGGGTGATCCCTGGTGGCTCCCATCCCTTCTGATCATAAGATGAAAATCTGCTTCGTGTCGTACACCTCCAATATTAACGTTCACCATTTGGTCAACAGATTTCTTTTATTTTATTTTTTTTTTTAGAATTTTCCCAGATTTTCTCCCTAATTTAGTCGTGTCCAATTCCTCCCTGTCACTAGGGGGCTCCCACACTAAGCTACCACTACCACTCAGTCAGGAGGGCCGAAGACTATCACGTGTTTCCTCTGAACCACGTGATGCCAGCCGACCGCATCTTTTTAAACTGCTCGCTCACGCACCGTTGGGGGCGGAGTAACACACACGGACAGCGCTATCCGCTCCTTCCGCCCGCGTGAGCTCACAGACGCCCCTGATTGGCTGTAAAACCGTGATTAATGTGTTAGCACTAAGTACCTCTCATCCCTTCCCACTGATAGAGCTCGGCCAATCAGCTCTCTCTAGACCTCCGGCTGCGAGAGGTTACAATATCACCCGGGAATCGAACTCGCGATCTCCGGATGATAGTGCAAGCACTTTCACGTTTCTGGGAAACGTTCTGGCTGTAAGTCATATCTCAGGTTTACACTTAATTATTACATTCATCATAATGAAGTATGTTATGGGTTCTGTTGTTATGACTTATTCTGGGATCCGTACAGTAGACACCGCATATACGTACAATAGAAACGGTAATCTTGCTAATTATCTTTCTAGGGTAACAAAGCTATTTAATGATATATATATATATATATTTCTGTCCACCATCTACTGTACAATATACTGTACTAATGAATGAATTCCTTCTTGTATAACCAAGAAACTTTTTTGTCCAGAGAAAGGAGGAAGGTAGAATGTGAGGAAGACTGAATCGTAGGTGGAAGTGATAAGTACTCTGTAGCCGTACAACAGTACTTCCTGTTGGCTTCTGAAATGACCTGATCTTATTGCTCCCTCCTCTTCCGCACTATCACCATTAGCCCTTTTCCAACTACAAACACACAGACGCAGCAGGATCTGATGGAACGAGTGTATCTTATCATCACAACCCACCAGATTGCCATGTAAGAAACACACACACTCATAAACAGAGCTCTGTTGCATGTGCTTCTTCTCTCGTCAGTGAACAATGTCCTCCTCAGTATCTGACCCAGATTCCCATGGTGGTGCGGCAGACTGTGCAGCTCAGACACACTCATTAGCATCATCATATCTCCCTCCTGTCCCCATTAGCTTAATACCTTCGCCTCCATTCATCACTGCTGCACACCTCTGCCCTGCCAAGCAACCAGCAGGCGCATCCCTTTTCCTAATGAGGCGCAAGAGTGTAAATAAAACACACTCACTTGTAGAGCTGTGTTTGGATTATTTGATATAGCAGTGCTAATGCATAAAATCTTTCTCTCTCTCTCTCTCTCACTCTCTGCTTCCTAGTCAGAGTGTGAGCTTATTGCCTAATCCTAAACCAAATGATTCAAACAAAGCAGAATTTTCATAAAATTCATGCAACTGAAGGAAGTTCTCATTTGAACTGCCTCATTAAAGCATGCACTTCTAAACTTTTCAGCTAATAACTCTCACGAGGGGTGTTCGAGTCAAACCGGGACTTTTGATTGCGCCGAATAACACCACAGTTCCGATACTTAAAAACTTCATTAATTTCTCTATTCCGTATAATACCCTGCTACACTAATTCACTTATCCCAGCATTTTACTGGTGCTTGAACTCATGGTTCACGTCTGAAACGTTGGCCTCCCAGGAACTCCTCTAATGGCACAAACATGTGAAAATGGCTTGGAGCAAGGTCAGGACTGCACGAGGGTGTGGCAGTAATTCCCAGCTGAGTTCCTGTAATGTGCAAGTGGTGTTTGTAAATGATTGTGTGTACAGTTCCCGTAGACGGACATGTCTCTTCCACAAGATGGCGATTTTCAGGGATCAGGTGTTCCACTCGCTGATCGTTCACGGGACAGCTGAAGTGGGCTCCGAGATCGTCATTCACGGACATACGGCCTTCTTTAAAACGTTTGCACCACTCAAACATTTTAAGGTCTTTTGTGTCTTCTGTGAAAGTCAGCCAATTTCAGGCCTTTTCATCACAAGTCCCGGTTTGACTTGAACGCCCCTCATAGTAAACAAAGTAAATTATGTTACAGTGCACTACTTCACTACAGCGGCATTATTTTGTGGATTATTTTTTTCTCTTAGATTAAGAACAATTTATTATCATGAAAAATGTGAAACATTATTTTTTATAATATATGTGACGCAAACTCTTCCAGCACTGCCGTGTTTACAGATTCAAATACAGTTCTGACTGTAATATACCTATATTTCATGTTCTCATTCGTCCTTAATACATCAGCGTTTCTATGGTGACTAAACAAATATATGAGTAATAGACATTTTTCTGTAACATGATGTTCATTTTACATTTTTGGAATGAGTCTTCAGTATCAGATAAGTTTTTCCACGATGAGTCAACTTATGGTAACAGGACAAGCATTAAAAAATGAATAAATAAATAAAATAAATAGAAGGCACTCGTCCAGAAAGCCGACAGAATCTATGTGCTTTTCCTTTGCGGACCACTTTTTTTTTTTCTTTTCTCCGAGAACCACATGTGCATAATCAACAGCAGACAGACACTCCATGAATAAAGGCACATCTGAAACTTGTAATCAGTGACGTTCTGGATTTCAGACACTGTGCAGTCTGGATAGGAAACGAAACATTAAAAAAAAAAAAACACTCTTAACATCCCTGAAACACATTTCCAAGACTCAGATCTTCCACTACAGCAGGTCTATTATTCAATATCAGAGGAGACAGGATGAGGTTTAAAAAAAATGGACGTTACAGGAAAAATGGGGAAATTAGGATGTGACCTTGACTCTAAAACAAGCGGTTGGAAATTTTATGTATTGCTGTACAATCGTGGGAGGAAAACGTACTGGATGGGAAATGTGTGAACGCTAAAAGCAGATTGAAAGAATGGAAATGATTATATATTAAAAAGGCAGGACAAGTCATTAGTTTCAGGATGGGGTGTACTTTGTATTATTTAGAATTTCTGAAATTTCCGTGTGAATCTCACCGCATTAGCTGTGATATGTGACTAAAGGTTTCTGGTTTTCTTTTTCCTGTTGATGTTCTAGACAAGTGCTTCGTACGAGACCAAACCCACAGACGCTGAGGAAACTTACAGTACGCGTGTCTATGTGGTCTCTTCTCGTACTGAAAGCGAAACCGCCTGCCTCAATGCACAAATGAGGATCATTTTTAAACCAATGGAGATTTATTCACTGGGACTCGCCCGTTTTTTTGCCCTTACGATGCATACCAAAGCTGGTTGTCAGAGCGACACGAACAATGCAAACAATCCAGGTGTAATTCATTAAAGCCACAAAGAACAAATTCTCCTAAAGAATCCGAGCCAGCATTGTGAACCTAGATGCAGGCTTAGGACCAATTTAGAGGAAATAAATATACGGATATCAATGAAAAAGTGCTGATTGCTGAGTAATCTTCTCTCCCCCCAAAAAAAATTAATAAAAGGAAAATGAAAAAATGTCAAGTTGTGAAGTTTCATTGAATTAAATTGAATTGAATTTTATTTATGCAGCGATTTTAACAATGGTCATTGTCACAAAGTAGCCTTATAGAAGTAAATAAAGAGTATATTGTATATAAAATATATTGAGGCGACCTTTACTTAAAATTTATGAATCCATTGGTTTAAAGGAGTCTCCAGTGTCAGTACTGTGTAACTGACAGCTGTTTCAAGTAAAGTTATTATTATAATTTATTATTATTATTATTATTATTCATAAAATCTTATTTAATTATATAATTTAAAAAATTCCAACCCTGTAAACAAATTTTCAATTACCTTAGAGTAAGCGATACAAGGAACTAACTTTTTTCACGTACGTTTCAAAAGCGTCAGGACTTGAACAAACACAGCACAAGCTGGCTAACAATATCATTTCAGCAGAACGTATAGACATGTTAAGGGATTTTTAATTGCAATGTTTGCAAATGTTCCTGGAGCAGGGATGCAAATTTAAAATTTTTAGACAGTAGCAACAAATTCCATAATGTTAAAGTTTATCTGTATTTATTTATTTATTTATTTATTTATGTCCGTATGTATGTTAGCATGAGAAAAATTCTGACAAACTGTTATTATGGACTACGGTTCGAAAGGTCCTGGGTTCAAACCCCATGGCCTTCAGTAGGCCCTTAATGCTCAAATGTATAATTCGATAAAAATGTAAGTTGAAAAATGAACACACCTTGGATGTTAAGAAGGTTATTGTTTATTATATAGTTTATATAAAATTATTATATATTGCTGCTGTTCGGTATTGGATGCGTTGCTTGTTATTATGTACACACATTTACTAGCCTCAACGCCCTAGTGGTCCACTGTAAGCATACAGCGGCCTCACCACAGTGACTGGAGTTCAAGTCCTGCTCAGTCCATCAGTTTGGTATTAATAGTGTTTTGAATGTTATGACATCATCATGTAGTCCACGTTGTTCCGACATCAATTTGTCAAAGTCATTCAAAATTTCAGAACAGCCTAATACCAACGCCGAGCTGATATCCGTAACATGTCAAATGACCTCACCACTGTGTTTTGACCACCAAAGACTCTTACTGGGTACATTTTGATCTCTGACCGTAAGTTCTTTTAATGGCTTTAATAGTGTTTGGCTGTACCTCAAGCCCAAATCTGTTTTGCTGTATATTTACTGTATTAGATACTGTATATTTCTGTTCAAGTGACCCGTAGATGCGTTCACATCAATCGCAAAACAATGGAGGAAAGGAAGCTTAGAGGTTCAGGTTGTGAAGTTTAGGATTTCCATTTCAGGTGTTTAAGAAGAAACAATCCTGTCACTTCTGCAAGTCCCTTCGTGTGCACACGTTCACTCTAAGAGCTAAATTCAGACTTCATTCAGACACATCCTGCATAAATCGTACAGACAGAATAGCCAGACTGTGAAATAAATGGATTTTTTTTTTAAAAAAAAAAGAAAAGAATTTGAAAAGAGGGAGAGATTATAAAAAAAAACAAGAAGAAAATCTAGGTCGAGTCACATGACTGGGCGGTGCAGGAGAGATTACGCCGCCACACCATGTGGTCATTTACAAAACAAATGTTGAGTAGAGCTTTATCTCTGGCTTTCTGACCAGCTCGGAGGAGGGAGGGTGTAACCGAGTCGATGATGTGCTTCGTACGGAGCGAATAAGAGACGATAGATAAAGACTTGCAGCTATTTGGGACACAGCTGTACCACACAAAAGCAACACTGTATTTCAAGAGCAAAAAAAAAAAATAAAGGCTGGAGCCTGAAAATAAAATGGAAGCTGAATAAAAGCCAAACGCAGCAGTGTGTTACGTATTTGGTTAAGGAATTAAATCTGCAATAAATAAAGCAGTAGTCTGTGCTTAATGCTAACAAAACAAGAGCAAGATGTGGGAAAAGAAGGAAAATGTCAATGTGCTCTGGGGGAAAACGGTCAGGTCGTGACTACAGATGGATGTTTAACGCGGAGCGACGGCTCAACACGGGAACCAAAAACCTGTTCAGATAAAAGAAATTATGATAAGATTGGTGGTTATATTAATCATCCCTGTTAAACGAGGAAATAAAGTAAGTTGCCTTTTAACACCCTGACAATTAATAAATATATAAATAAATCACAAATCAACTTTTTAACATTAATACTATTAACAAATACTAATCGAAACAGACAGAATGTCACTACAGTTTACAGACACGGCCAGGACGCAGCAAAACTGATTCAGATCACAGGGCAAGAGAAGAAGCTGACAGCCGGATGCAAGGTCACACTTCAAGCCCACATTTATAAATAAGTGCTTATATGTGAGAAAAAAAACAAAAAACATGGCATGTTCGAGTCAAACCGGGACTTGTTATGAAATTTCTGGCAAGTGAAGGCGTAACGACTTCAAGCAAAGTGATGAGACTCTAAAACAAGTGTACGGTGCAAAAGGGATAGAAACAAAAAAGGCTGTGTGTCAGTGAATCGAGATCCCGGCCGAGGTGGCAGTCGTTCCCGTGAACATTGAGCGAGTGGAACACTTAATCCATTAAAATCAATGGATAACTTGTGCGGGAGAGACGCATCTGTCTGATGAGTGTGAACTGTACACACACTTATTCACCAGCACCACTTGCACGTTAAAGGAATTCGGCTGAGAGCTATTGCCACGTCCTCCATACAGACCCCCTTTGTAATTAATTTATTGCATCTGTTTGCTTTATTAATTTAGCTAAAAGTCTGCAGGAAACATCTGGAAATTTGCTTTTCCACTCACGTTAAAAAAAACAACAGAACAGAAATGGGGGAAAAAAATGTGAGACCCAAGCTAATTTTAAAATAAATATAATAAGGGTTGCATCAGGAAGGACATCTGACATAAAACCTGTGCCAACCTGAAGTAGCAACAACCCAATAAATGCGTTAAACATTTATTACAAAAAAATCTATATTTGTAATGTTTCATATACTTTTCATTTAATTGTTGCAAAAAAAATGTAATTTCTTTACGTTACAAGTTACTTTCTTCTGAGTTTTATCTTGTGAGCAGATCTCATAGTTTTGTTCAATGTTTTTAACACAACATTAGACTTTTAGAAACAGTCCTGGTTTGCTAAACTCCCCGTGTGAGGACTGGATGCTGAGGTAGTGGAGTGAATAATGCAGGAATGAGGAGAGGCAATCCATCCACACATACACACACACAGTAATGATGTGCACATTGCTCTCTCTCTCTCTCTCTCTCTCTCTCTCTCTGCTGTTACAGGTGCAGCCAGGCAGAAAGATGTAGGCCATCTGCACAGCAACACAGAGAAAATAGCTCAGTGCGCAGACAGAGGGGGACACGCTCAACCACCTGCACATGAGAAAGAGAGAGAGAGGGAGAGAGAGAGAGAGACATGGAGATAAAACCCTGGCAGACGTTTATTTAAGGAAAACGCTTAATCAGCTAAGAGACAGGGACTGCTAAAGAGAGAGAGAGGGACGAATATGAGCAAGATCTGCTCTTTTATTCTTCTTTAACGTTGAGATCCAGTGTAACCCAGGCACACGCAAGCGATGGTGAAAGAGAGAACAGATGTTTGTTTGTGTTTTTTCCAGCAGATTGTTTGATTGACTATGATCAGGAATTATATACTGATCTATAATTATATAATTATAACAAAAACGACTTCGGTATATACTGTAAATTAAGCACGATTCTTAAAAGCTTCCTTTATTTCTCTATATAATCCTCTGCTACACTAATGCACTTATCCCAGCGTTTCACTAGTGCCTGGGTACCACCGAGGTATCACCAGAGCCATGATCAGACTGCCTGCTTCACGTCTGAAACGCCGGCCTCCCAGGAACTCCTTAAACATATCAAACATGTGGAAATGTCTTGGAGTGGGGTCAGGACTGTACGGGGGATGTGGCAGTAACGCCCAGCAGAGTCCCTGTAATGTGCAAGTGGTGTCGGTGAATGATTGGTGTTCCACTCGCTGAACGTTCATGGGAACGACTGCAGTGGGCTCCGAGCCACCTCGGCCGGGATCATCATTCACAGACCTTCTTTAAAACGTTTGCACCATTCAAATGTCTCAAACCAAGTCAGTCACTAGTATTTATGTTACATTAGCTATAAACACTCCTTCCATCACCAGCCTTTCTCTGTCTCTAACTTGAAGCTGAAGTTCCCTGCTCCCTGTTCCCTGTCCCGGCTGAATTAGCGGTTGCTATGGAAACGATTTCGTATTAACGTTTTAACACAAACCCGCAAATCATCAGTTGAAGTGTAAAAATAATCGTACTTGAGAATTCAACCCTACTGCCGTATGAGTTTCATTAAATCATTCACGGTGCCAGGATTATGATCACAGCCCCACCACAACACACACAAACACAAACAAACACACAGACAAACACACACACACACACACACACACACACAAAAGCTGCCAAAACCACACTACGAACAAGTTAACACATCAGCCTCATCCAGCGCTTCTCCTTCCGAACATTTCAGGTGATGAGACCGATCCTACTCAACGCCTGCTCATGTCACTAATAGAATATTTTCTGATCGCATCCGTCACGGAGAATTTATTTGGGATCACAGGTCGTGGTTTGGGATTAAAATTTACTCTCCAGTAAAAGCGTGCGATTTCTATCAGGATTAGTGTGCTTCAACAGAGCAGGAGGTGTAGCAGGGTTTTTTTTGTTTTGCCATGTTCTCTCTCTCTCTCTCTCTCTCTCTCTCGGCTCACTTCATTAGGCTCCGTACACAGGGGGGCAGGGGGGGCAGGTCGCATGGGCCCAATTTAGGCCACAATAAAAATGTGGAAAGACTCGACCTGCGTCGTAATGGGAGTCGTTCTTTTATTTACACGCCGGCGCGCTTTAAAGACGCCGGGCGCAGACTGCACGGGGGAAAGAAGGGAAGAAAACGGGGGCTAAATCAAAACCCGTAAATTCCAGGGACTTTCTCCAGATGTTGCAGGAAAAATTCACTGAAGCACTCCAGATGTGCCACTTCTCAAGACTTCCTCTCTTCGTTTTTTTTTTTTTTTTCAAAGCCATTTTCGACGTCTGCTTTATGTCAAAACTGTCTCATTGGAAATATTGACAGCTATAAAAGAATGATGCACACACACACACACACACACACACACACTTTTACTACTAATTCTAAAAAAAAAAGTTTTAGAGGGAGAGAGAGAGGGAAAAAGAAATGGAAGATTTGCCTGAAATGTTCCACAACAGCATGATGAAATGAAACACAATCCCACTCAAGGTGGAGAGTGTTTTTCTCCAATGTAACACATTTAGTGGGAACTGTGGTTAGTCCTATGGTTCCCACACACACATACACATACACACACACAGTAAAATGTGCCAAGGTTACTACTCCACCTTCAGGCTGTGACCCAGACACGACCTTTAACCCAACGTGTCCCAGACAATACAAGAGTCATAAGTATCTTTGGATGGTGTACCTCTTAAACACACTTAAAAAGTGGATTCAAGTTTTGCCAGACTAAAAGCCACACCGACACGCCGACACACACACACCAACACACACACACACACACACACACGAACGCTATAATACCGTCTCCAGCTCGACGCCGCAGGCTGAAACAGAAGAAACCATCCTAAATCTGACACTTGAACTTGTCGGGGCCGTTTTCTGCAGGCGTCGGAATGTAAGCCCTGTGGAATGCGGTACATTGCTGCAACACACACACATACACCTCACAGAAACACACACTTTCAGTGCCTGCCTGCCTGCTGTTCATCTACCCCTGGGCTTTTCTCCTGTAAGAAACGTTTTTCAAGTGCCATCCTAAGCATAAAGGCTCCTCAGCCTGAGCCGGTAGTCTAGACAAACACATAGGACAACAGCCAAACCACAACCACGTCCCGATCCGATGCCGTAAGTGCTCCTAAGTTACTCGAACAATTCAAGGGGAAATACAACTTCCAGACACACGCGCGCACGCACATGCTCACACCAGTAGCAGCTAGTGGCACTCAGGTTTAAAGGGCTCTTGCTCACAGCTCAACAGGCACTTAATGATAAGCAGGATCCTCAAACTAAAGAGGTCACAAGAGCGTGACTTTTCCTCCTCCCTGTGCACATGGTTCTGATGAGCGCTCGAAAACCCTGATCAAACACATTCTTCTTCAGTGTGAGTCAAATCCAGAAAAATCATCAGCATTACAAAATCAGGAGCTGATCCGTTGCCAGGATCAAGAATGACGTCTCATTGAGGGACGTTATTGTTATTGCACTGAACACAGAGACCAAAAAAGGCCTTTGGTATTGCCAACTTCCCCGTCATACTGTACAACTGGTAACTTAAGACGTGCTTCTTCTGGGATTCATACGCCAACACACACCTGTGTCTTTTCAAACTGCTGCTCAGGACAGTTAGAGGAAAACCCTAATTTGTCCTCTTGCTCATACATGACCTCACGATTGGCTAGTGTCACTATAACTGACAGGTGACAGGGAGTATGAAATCCCTCCCATCCAGAGAGCTGTGGGATCCGAACTTGCGATTTTCAACGTTTACGCAAACGCTTCCACATAGGGAGCCTGAGCCGAAGATTTTAGTTTGTTTAGAGGTGGACTCAGGACTTTTTTTTTTTATTGTGCAGAGTCACAGAACACAGTTATGAAGGAAAAATCTTCCTTTTATTTCTATATAATCCCCTGCTACACTAATGCACTTATCCCAGGGTTTCACTAGTGCTCAGTTTTCTGGAACTCCTTTAATGGCCAAAACATGCAGAAATGGCTTGACGGTCAGGACTGTTTAGGGGATATGTATAGGAAAAAAGTAAATTAAAATAAAAATTTTAAATTAACTACAATCACCTTGTAATTATTAAATAAAAAATCTTATGTCATAATTACAATAATACAAACAATAAAATTGACACTGTC
>JAOVVA010000021.1:5878012-5889114 GCA_028565275.1 Leiocassis micropogon
AATATATATATGCATGCAGGACGGCAAACTGAACACAAACCAGAACAAGTCATAAATTCAGACGTTAAATCAAGGCAGACCAGACTCAACCAAAAGCAGACCAATGACTTTTTATGGGCCAATTAAAGTCACACAGACCTGCCAGTGATGGACGTCACTGGTCAGTCAGTCAGCGCTCGCAGGAATCCTGAATGTGGGAACACCGGTTGGAAACTGAAGTGTCTTAGAAGTTAAGGAGCACTTGGCTACTCGTTCCGTGAACGTAATTCTTCCAAAAATGAGTGTGATGTATATACAGTACAGTATAAGTATAACTCCCCAGCTGTCGCAACGAATAGGATGTAAATAGCGGGAAAGCAAAACTCAAGTGTCTAAAGCACAACTACAATTAGTGTATATTATACGTAGCACGTCTTGTGGCATAAACTGCATCGTGAAACAATAAAATCTAATTTAAAAGACTCAAAGTCTGAACGTTATCAGTCATGTCTTAGGCATTAAATGGGAAAACACTTTGACACAGCGAACGTCTACACAGTCTCATGCTTGTTCTGGGAGCTACAAGGAGCTTTGTTTAAGGATTATAGTGAAGTTTTTTGTATCCGGCTGTTTACTCGCTCGGGATGGGGGGAAAAATTTAGTCTTTGAACGTCAGAATTTCCTTTTTTTTATGCCTTCAGCAATAAATTCAGACCGAAAACTACTTAATAAATCAAAACAAGCTTATTTCACAGTTAATAAGCTGGTTCCCGAACACTGCGTATAATGTATATTGTACACAATTTATGTATTTATTTATTTTTATATATTTTCCTGGTTAAGTTTAAGACCATGTTCAAATCATTAAAAAAGGCCGTACACATGTGAACGGCGTTCAATTAAACTGGCAATGCTACCTTACAGCTGTGTGTTTTTCACGTTTGTCTTTCTCCGCGTTTTAAAGCAGCACAACTAAAAAAAAAGAAAAAAAAAAAGCTATGGATTTCTAATCATATTTTAATATTTTTGGTTTAATATTAAATTAAATACAAGAGACAAACTGGGACTTTTGATCGTGCAGAATAACCGAACGCAGTTATGAGAGTAAAAAACCCTTTTATTTCTCGATATAATGCCCGGCTACAATAATGCACTCATCCCAGGGCTTCTCTTGGATCCAATCAAGGTAGAACGTTTTCTCAGTAGGTCTGAAACTCTGGCCTCCCAGGAACTCCTTTGACGGCTCAAACATGTGGAAATGGCTTGACTTGGGAATGGCCGAGCTCCTGTAATGTGTAAGTAATGTTGATGAATGATTGTGTGTACAGTTCACACACACAGACGCATGTTTTCCGCAAGTTGGCAACAAGTTATATCCTTCATTCCACTAGCTGAATGTTCACAGGAATGACTGCAGCGGGCTTTGAGCCACCTCGCCGGGGATCGCCGTTCACATGTGTACGGCCTTTTTTAATATGTTTGCACCATTTAAATGCTTTACTGCGGCAAAGAGTTTCATCACCGTACCGTGCTTAAAGCCGTCTATAAATGTCAATCACTTTTACTGGTTCATTCACCAGGAATTTTATCACAAGTCTCGGTTTGACTTTATACATTGTAGACTGTCCTTTGAATACTGATATAACATTTTATTCAAATTAGAATTTTTTCATTTAACTGTTTTTTTTTCCCCCTCTTCCAATAATGAACACAATTAACACGCATTCGGACAGACCTGCATCGGTGCTGTGGCTCGGAAACCACTGTTGAATGAACAGAGGCCCAGGTGAGATTTAGGAAACAGGAGAGGAGGAAAAAAAGTGGGCAAAGAAGGATCACTGGAGCTGGAGGCATCTACCGCCTGTAAATCAGTCTCCTGAGTGCTGGGCTCAGTGGGGAGGGGGAAAAGAAAAAGAAAAGTACAAAGTAAAGAGAGATTGATCCTGATAAAAAAGAAAAACCTGGTTCTCATAGAAAAAATATATATGTTCCTGTTTTATCCTGGGCGTCTTATATTTCCTTGCAAATCCGTCCATCTTATCTTAATTCAGCGGATCACGTTATAGTGGCTGTAATGGATCTGGGTTATCATAATTGCAATCGTGGCCCTTAATCTGTCACGTTGGTTTTAGCTCTCCGGCGTAAGCTGTAGCATTAGTGGGCAGAGCCACACACACACACACACACACACACAGACAGACATACTCGGACATGCAAGTGCACACTGGTCTCTGCTTTCCTGTCACAATTGTTCACACAGGGTTTGGCATATCTCTGGCAGGACCACACAATTCTGCCTAGGACGTAATGCGACATCTAACAATAGGTGTAGTAACATCTTATGTTATGTTATGTTATGCTACGCTAGGTTATATGGAGGCTGAAAATATGTCACCGCTTTTTTTTCCTGTGCTACCAAGCTCTTATAAATGGAGCGAGCCATACAGTTAAGTTAGCCAGCTTAATATATATCTATTACCGCTAATAATTTCAAAGTGTCCTTTAAAAATTTTGTGTAATAGCTGAAGTGTTTAATTTTTAAAAATTTAACACTGAACTTATGTTTAGCAGCTGAAATCAGAAAGACTTGGAGGGGGAAAAAAACAGACCAAAATATTCATAAGAAATTATATATATATATAGGCATTTGGCCAGAGCGACTTACATTTTTATCTCATTATACATCTAAGCAGTTGAGGGTTAAGGGCCTTCCTCAAGGGCCCAACAGGGACAACTTGGTGGTTGTGGGATTCGAACCTGGGACCTTCCGAATGCCTTAAAAACCGAAGTTACCCCAGCCCCAGGAAACTTATTTGCTCATACTATGGTACATACTTTGGCACAACGGTATATGTACTAGAGTATGATACATTGTTCTACCATGTACTGTAGTGTGGTACTATGGAACAAGCGTTCCATACAGTACCTACAGTACATGGTACAACTCCGTTTAGACGGCACATTCTCATCATATATAGATTACTCTCATAAGAAATTACACCATGGCACTACGGTCTCCTATGGTACATATTGACAGTATGTTGTACTTGTTCAGTACAGTATTAGTCATGTATTATACATGTACGGTACATGTACCAAAATATGTACCATGGTATCAGCAAATAAGTACCATGTTCACCATTGTCAAAAATACCATGATCTACCATTGGACTACCATGGTACAATTTCTTATAAGAGTAATCTATAAACAGTGCAATGAGAATGAGCCATCAAAAAAGTGCCAGCTAATCCGTTCATTATAATATTGTACTAATTTATAAAAAGTAATAAAATGGTTAGCAGCTATTATTATTATTATTATTATTATTATATGAAAATTCAGTATTCCTGAATGTCCACTCCATGCGATGAATCCATGCTGTGATACTGGACGCGCTGTGTTATTTTCCCTTCATGAAGAGGAAATGGACACCACTGCATTACCTTCCTGTCCATGTTGCACACTAGAGGCCGGTACAATTCGATTACAGGCCAAGGACTAGACAACTGACAGTGCTGCTCCTGGATGGGATTTTAGCTGTCTATCACAGCTTTGACTAATATATGGAGAAACACTAGAGAATCGACTCTAGCATCTCCTGCACTCTAAAGACATTCAGTCTGCCAAATCGTGTAAAAAAAAAAATCTGTAAAAACCTTTCTCGGGGGACTCCAAGGAGGAAAAACTACAGCGCTGTGCAGTGACATAAACTACAAAACACAAGCAGAGGTGACAGGCATGGTGACGTCGAGTGCTAAGCTTCAGAAAAAAAAAGAAAGGGGGGGGGGGGACTCAAGCCCAACCCGATTCAGTCTCTTCCTGCCCTTCCTCCACTTTGCAAACACACATGCAGGAAATTTTTCCATCATCAGCCTCTGATTAGGATGACATGAAACACGGCAGACACATGGGAACATGTGAACACAGTGGGATATCGATGATATATATATATATATATATATATATAAAATATCCAGATGGATAATGTAGTAGCCGCAGTTTGTCAGCTTGTTGTCAGCTTGTTTCAGGGTTTCTTAATTTGCATATTCTTTAAACTGTCATGATCATTTCATTGTCAGAACGTTTTACAGGAAAAAAGGAAACGGAAAAATTTCCGAAGACACGAAGACTAAACTAGAACGAAACAGAATAGAGTTGTATGAGAACTGAAAATTTATCATTATAAACTAATTTTTTTTTTTTTTTTTAAAGGGTCAAAACAACTATTTACGAATTTGCCAAAAAAAAAATCTATTCAGAATGCAGACAAAAAAGGAACAGTTGTATTGAGTAAGAAATTGACACGAAAGTAACAGGTAACGATGAAATCATTTTTTTGTCACCTTTAAATATAGCCATGAAAAGAGGAAGAATGGTGATCCGTGATTGGTCGCGCTTCTTATCTCGCGAATCCACCAAACTGAATAAAGAACGTTTCTTTATTTCTTCTTTTTATTTTGCTGTGCTTAATCAATCACATTCAAGTCAAACTGGGACTTTTTTTATTGTGCAGAATAACAGAACACAGTTATGAGAGTAAAAACCCCCTTTATTCCTTTATAGAATCCCCTGATACACTAATGTACTCATCCCAGCGTTTCACTAGTGCTTGTATACCATCAAGGTAGAAAGTTTTCTCAGTGCGCCAGAACCATGAGTCTGCTTCACGTCTGAAACGCTGGCCTCCCTGGAACTTTTAAAATTACCCAAACATCTGGAAATGATTTGGAGCGAGGTCAGGAGTGTACGAGGCATATGGCAACGGAGTTCCTCTAATGTGTAAGTCATGTTCTTAAATGATTGTAAACGTCTGCAGTGGGCTCAGAGCCACCTCGGGCCGGTGACGTGTAGCATACTTTTAAACGTTTACACAATTCAAATGTTTTACTGCGGCTAAGATTCCCATCACTTGAAGTTCTTCTTTCAGTTTTACACCTTCGTTCACCAGGAATTTTCATCACAATTCCCGATTTGACTCGAACAGCCTTAAAATACACGTATAATCTTTGGACAATATACTGTATAATTTTGCACTTAGAAATGCAATCAACTCTACAAATCAATGATTTGTCTTAATATAAACAAACCTGATTGGTGAATAGATAACAAGCACTCAGAGAGCTCAGTGCTCGAAAATATTTGCACTGCGGTTAAACTTGACCTAGATGATCAGAGGTGAACTGAAATCCAGAGCAGGAAAACCACGTGCAAAGCAAAGGTCAAGGTCTTTACTCCTTTGATAAAGCACTCAGTCTCGCTACTGTGGCGTTTAACCACGTGAACTGTTAACAGTGCAGCTACAGTAGGATGTAAATTCAGCTCTATGTTCTATGACGGAAACAAAAACAATCAGGCCACAGGTTTTCTGGAAAGTCAAAAGATTGTTTCCATAAAGCAAGAATGAAGGTAGACCTACACAGTCCAATCTGCAGGTAAGTAATCAGTACAACCAGCGGTTCTAAAGCTCCAGTGGTATACGATAATCATGCTCCTGTACACTTGTGTTTCCCTGGAACCGCTCACACAGTATTATGGTCTTTGAGATTATGTTTTGTGAGCATTTTTCAACATCAGCACCAGGTCAAGTAAGTCCAGATGTTTCAAATGCATCAACTGTTTAAATATGCAGAGCATTATACAATCATTTACAATTTTGTTTTTTTTGGAAAACTAATAGCTGAATCGAGATGTAATGGCATCCAGTGTTCCTGGGATTTACTCTATAAATGGGATGAGGAGAAAAACACTAAGACTATGACAGTCTAGAAATGCAACCATCTGAAAAATAAGGGATTATAGTACACGACCTCCGAATCTTAATTTGAAACCGGGCTTAACAGTGACCCTTGAGGGTCTCGTTCCAAGTTTTTGTACCTTAAATCCTGAGTTTAGTAGCTTTTTATGTGAACTGGTGCACAGATTCATGTTGGTCATGATGCGGGTGCACTAATGGATTGCGGGAAAAGCGAAGCATGATCACTTTAAGCCATTAACTTTTCCAATAAACCAGTTCTCATAAAAATGACAGCTGCAGCCCTTTCACAAAAGCGAACCCAAAACTGGCAGGCTGTAAAAAACCTGACTTGTATGCTTTTAGTGGTGCGAGCCTGCACGGTCCCCTCAAACGTGGCCCTGTAAAATAATCCCCACACCCGGTTCTACCTTTGTTCCTGAATTATGGCCAGAAGAGGAATGTGCAACCCCTCCACCATAGCTATGAATGTCAGTTTCTCCTCAAAGGCCATGAAGTTGCCTGACGGGGTGGAGAATAGTGGCACCCACATCACTCGAATCCTGAGACACTGTCAGTCGCAGAACAACTTAAATGACAGAGTGGCGTCATAAAAACAGGCCTGTTAGGTTTCCTGCAAGAAATCTGGATCTTATATGATGTAAAAAAAAAATTAACCAGTTTGCAGGATGTGATTGTCCTTGTGGTCGTGAGAAATAGATTCTTGCTAAGACAGCGATGAGAATCTGCCTTAGCACAAATATTCCTCGGTAGTTAGCAGCTAAATAAATCATAGTCGGACGTTAGCACAGCGGCGCAGCAGGCTGATGCAACGGTGGACAAACTGAGCTCAGTCCCATGACATAGTCATGCACCAAAATACACACGGAACAAAAATAATGACAATGCATTTGTCCATTTATTTTAGCTCAATTAATTGTAAACAACTCCCTATCAAGTCCATTTCAAACATTAAATTAATGCGTGTTGGTGGTTAACTTTTAATGAGCTAATGGAGAGAAAATAAATGAAAAGAGTGCATAATGAAGGGTAGCGATTCAAAAGAAAAGGAGATATTCATTAAACTGAAGGGGCATTAATAACTGCTTTGAAGATCACTGTTTATTGGAAAAATGAATGAAAGCTTAAAAAAAGGTCAATAACTCCTCATGCCAACGCAGCGCCAAATAAAAAAGAGCAAATTTTTGCTATTCTTGTCCTGACTATTGTCTGATGTCACTTAGTTATTGTTCTTTAGCGTAACGGCAATCCAAAAGCCTCTAAAATCCATGTATATACAGTATGCATACAGACATACAGTAGAAACTGTAGAAAAATCCTCGCAGCTCACTCAAGAATCATGCCTTGGTGTAGAGACAATGTAATGATGAGGATTAAGGCGTAACACGACTCTCTCAGGAAAAAATGGACACAGTAACACTCCGGACTGACTCCGACCAGATAAGCAACACAATGGCTAACCTGAACTGTATACGACCCCCAGTTCGTGAGCTCATCTGTGGGGATCCGCATATATTGGGTTACACACCTTATTGTGCTTCGAGCTTTACTACAGTCAGCATCTATTTGTTTTGGAGGCAACCCTAAGTGCAACAGAATGAGATGTGAAGTGTAGAGTGAGATACTTGTACCGGATCTGGTTGCGGCCTCAATGATAAAGATGAATGCTGTGATTTAATTTGCTAAAGAAGTGCAACTTGATATTTTAACTCATGCAGC
The DNA here is from genome assembly GCA_028565275.1 of Leiocassis micropogon. Lineage (NCBI taxonomy): Eukaryota > Metazoa > Chordata > Actinopteri > Siluriformes > Bagridae > Leiocassis > Leiocassis micropogon. The sequence goes on from JAOVVA010000021.1 coordinate 5,885,464, forward strand.
ACATCCCAACGCAAATCCTACTTAAGGCAGGTTTAGAATATACAATTTTGTTGCCAAGGTACAGCAAAATCGCACACACTGAAGACAAATCCTTTCTGGGTTTTAGAATTGATTTGCAAAGCTCACTGGTGGCTAATTTAGTCACACCTTGACACCACTTTTGATTGAACACTTTCAGAATTTCTCTGATTAAAATCTGAGTGTGAGCGCTGCTTTGAAAGCTTGTGTAAGAGTCACCAACAGGAGGATGGCACAGAATCATGTGAAACTCATGGGACAGCTACACATTCAGAAGCAGCAATGATGCAACATAATAAAAATAATAAAAAAAACTTAGTAACTTATGATTGCTTTAAAAAAAGTTACTATTCATGCAAGCCTATTTTCTGGTTGAGCAGAACGTAGCAAGTTTCCTTAACCGCAGGTCTACTGTTAGAGAATCTTCATCATATTATCAGATATGGATAATGTTATTGTAAAGTCTGTTATAGAATGTAGCTAGGAATGTATTGGGGTCATTTTGATATGTATGTATGTAATGTGCTGTAACTGTGCAACATAAAACTGGATTTAAGTGTAGAATACATAATAATCCTGGTGAGGGTGGTAGTGGATTCAGGGTGCAATGTCTTGAGGACTTTGTGGACAACGATGAAATAAGTTGGACCACAATGGTTCACAGGACACTGTACTGTAATATTATAATATTCATAAACTCAGACATGCACAGAGAGTGCATGCGGACATCAACCTGAGCTCAGGATCGATTAAGGAGCAAGTGTGCTTAGGTGTTTTATTATTATTATTATTATTATTATTATTATTATTACTACTACTACTACTAATAATAATAATACCAAACCTGGTCTGTTTAGGTTTCTTTACAATTAATAGCTAATATTATTAATCATTATAAATCTATCTTTATTTACACACACACACTCATTCATTTTGTTCTTTGTTATTATTATTATCATTATTATTAATTACTACTAATAATAACATAATAATAATAATCAACCTAATAAAATACTTTATTTACACACACACAACGACACACACACTTTGTTCTGCTATTATTATTATTATTGTTGTTATTACTACAATAATAATAATAATAATAATAATAATAATATAATCAACAACAGCAACGATAATAATAATATAATTTACAACAACAATAATAATAATAATAATAATTCTTTAAAATTAATAGCTAATTAATCATTATAATATATTTTTATTTACATGCACACACTTTGTTTTTATTATTATTATTATTATTATTGTAATTATTATTATTATAACAACAGCAACAATAACAACAACATGTAATAATAATAATAATAATAATAATAATAATAATAAAAGTTATTACTGATGATTTTGCGCAGAAAGCTTGTTTTATCTGGTAATAATTATGCATTGCGTTTTTAACGCGCAGACTTGAACACTCTAACACGCAGACACACTCACACAGGTTAACCTATAGAAGCCACACCTTGAGCTCTAATCAGCACTAAAGCCTCCTGGTCTATAGGCTCCCCTAAGTGTAAAGCAAACTTCCTTTAAAAAAAGTTTTACACACTTTATTTCTGTGCATGTGTGTGTGCTGTTGAGTGTGTGTGTGTAACAGTCTGACATACTGTCGACACACTGATCCAGATTGATACTGCTAATAACATTAATATAATGAATCATCATTTTAAACATATGTGAAACGTGCACAGTGGGAGACACGCGCGCGCGCCTAAAGCCAGGAATGGATTCGAATCGTGGTGTGTGCGCGCGCGCGCGCGTGAGTGAGTGTGCGTGTTTTCTTTAGTAATGCACTAAACATAATGATGTTATATAAGTATAACGCGGCTTATTAGTGTGTTTTATGATTAACTTTAAAAAAGAAAAGAAAAAAAAAGACAAGAACATTTTGATGAAGTGAAGGAAGACGCACTCTGTTATCTTCCTCTATAGGCTAAGCCCGCGCACTACACACACACACACACACGCGCGCGCGCATACAAAAGCCACACGTCCCCTATGCTCGCACACATATACTGAAAGCAATTATAAGAATAGAAATTCTCCACATGATTGTGAGATCTGATCTGATTATCAGTAGCAGCCAAACGTAAACAGGGGAGTGTGTGTGTGTGTGTGTGTGTGTGTGAGAGAGAGAGAGAAAGCAAGGCTGGATGAAATGAAATGCCCTGCTGCTGTCATTGGAAACGCGTGTCAGTGGCACCGGAGCCAAGTTTTGCGCACTGTTTACTCCTTCACACCGGCGCACCAACACAAACCTAAACTCTGCCTGCGGAGATACAAGTCAAAACCTCACAGTTATTGCGCGCGGGACTGCGTTTATTTGTGGAAAACAAATCGTGCGTTTATAAATAAAGCGTGTCGGGGACAAATAAACACATCGTACAACTGAAAAAAAAAAAAAAGGCAAAATGATTAACAGGAAAACTTACCCAATGATAAGAATGGTTTGGTTTCCATGTCTGATCGGGTTAGCTCATGCCAATGCCAGCTGACACAAGCCGTGGTTTTTTTTTTTTTAGCTTTATGTTCTGGCTTGAAAGGGAAATCGAGCGCGTCCTCGTTGCCGGCGGTAAAAACGCGGATCCGCGTAAAAGCGCAGTGTTGGAAAGCAGCGCTCACTGACACTCTGTCCGATCTTCACTTTTGCGATAGTTGATAGTTTGTTGCGCTCTCTCTCTCTCTCTCGCTCTCTCACTCACTCACTCACACACACACACACACTCTCTCTCTCTCTCTCTCTCTCTCTCACACACACACACACACTAAACTACTGCAGCAGGGCCCACTCTAGGGGGACTCCATCCCAAAGAGGGACGTCCTCGATCAGGGACGCATTACAATTCTTACTATTCAGCAAGTTTCTTTCTTTTTTCTTCTGAAGCAAAATCTGATTCAAACCAACATTTACATTCAGGAATTTTGGCAGACGCTCTTATCCAGAGTGACTTACAAAAAGTGCTTAGAAGTTTCCATCGTTGGATAGATCCTTACACCGGTTACTACTGTACATGGTGGGTGAAAAATTAACTAGGCAAAGATTTAGCAGCTATAGAACATTTTTATTTTCATGCACGATTGTGCACTAATCCATTTTGCTCTTAACTGTGCATGTGTGATTAGACCAGCATTTTCCAGGACGTTGGCTGGGACCTCATAAATGACCTCCAAGAAGTTCAGATCTCACTCCGTGTGATTTTTTTTTCCCTGTGGGGCTAGACACAAAGGAGGAGGTGACCCAGGACGAAGCCTCGCACACTGGAGGACTTGGAGGTGTGAATTCTGGAGGTTCTCAGCAGTATCCCGACCCACTTCCTTTAGAAGACTGTGCATTCCATCCCCAGCAACTGGTTGACGCCACCAGGGCCTCCTTTGGAATTTTAAGATTTGCTTTCATTTTCCTATATAATAAAGTACATGTACAATTTGTTTCAACAAATTTGTATTAGAAATATGGACTTTATTACCAATTATTAATGCCTAGTTACTTTTGATCCACCCTGCAGGTTACTGACTTAAGTGCCATCAGTCAAACACTGTTGATTACATAAAGAAATCCAACACTCTATTAATCTTTTTAATTTAACACCTGCTCTTCCTAAAATTAATTAT
>JAOVVA010000021.1:5889214-5901200 GCA_028565275.1 Leiocassis micropogon
ATTAGTTTTTTTTTACTTGGGCATTGGTGGTTTCTTGCCTGCCATGCAGTTTAATTCCCACCCAATGCCCAAACCCCAGCCACTGGATGCAGTACCGGTCCCAAGCACGGATAAAATGTGAGGGCTGCGTCAGAAAGGGCATCCGGTGTAAAACCTGTGCGGATCAGACGGTCCTCCGTGGCAATCCCTTGACGGGAGCAGCCGAAAAACTACAAACAACTTAAAACAACAACTTGGCATTTTGGTCTATTGCCATTTTAAGTGGTTGCCCACACCAGCATTCAACTTCCTGCTTAGTGGTTAGCACTGTTGCATTTCACCTCCAGTGTTGAGGGTTCGAACAGCATCTCTCATTCTTGTGCATGAAGTTTGCATTTTCTCCCCAAGCTTGGTGAGCTTCCTCCATGTACCCCGGTTTCCTCCTACAGTCCAAAGGCAAGTGTTGAAGGCACTGCAATTGAGATTTCCAAATTGCTTATAGTGTACAAGTGTGTGCGTGTGTGTATGCGCGGATGTGGGTTACAAAAGATTTTTATCCTCTGCAGATTATCTTTCAATTACAGCAATGACCCTGGAGTGATGTCATAGGTCACAACAGCCAAGCATAGGCTAATGATAGATAGAGGGACAGATAGATCATCGCGAGGTCTGGAAAGTCTGCTCAAACAGAATATAACACAAACATATGAAATGTTTGTCATAGATCGTTAAATTGCTAAATGGATTTGATGTGTAGTTTAGCACACAGCTAAGTTTTTTTTTATTTTATGAAAATTTATTATGAAACTATTTATAAAAAAATTTAAATTGTATTTGAGTAGTATATAAACTCATCAATCCGTCATCCATCTGGGAACCTCTGTAGACCAAACACTTCCACAACATGAAACAAAAAAAATCTGTCATATTCTTAAGCAGACAACTAAATAACGCTGTAAATTGTATTAAAAAATTGTAATACTTCATTTCAAATTATTTGCATACAGGATGTTTTCAGGTTTTTTTTAATGCAGTTAGGATTCTTCTTTACTATGTTCACTACATGTACATTTATACACAAGTAGAAAATGTGCGGTCTGCTAAGTTTATATAATATTCAGTTTTTTAAGATTTTAATCTCAAGGCTTTGGACAGTGTAATGAGTGTTATGCAATGACACTAAGCTACATTCAATGTCCTATAATGAAATTATATAATATGTAATATGTGCAACCCTAAAACAGAAAGAAAACATGATTGTGTGTATGTGCATGTGTTAGGATTTAAAAAAAAAAAAAAAAACTTTTGGTTTATGCGTTATTTGCTCCTGGCCAGTTCACCTCTGATCAGCCTGCAAGTTCATTGGTTTGAAACTGACTCATGAATATATCAGACTACAAAATACAAAATATTATGCTCACCTTTAACCCAAATGGAGGCTTTAAAGTTTTTTTCCCCACATACTTATCTGAAAATCTAATCAGAGAGCTGAAATCAAGGGAATCGCAGAACGAATAAACATACACCAACTGGTTGGAATATGATCTGACGTGAGACTAAAGGTTTATTTTAAACATGCATCTCAATCAGGAGTTAACTTCCAACTTTCGTTTTGACATGGTCAGGATAAAGCTTATACTGAAGACTGGAAGTTTTCCAATAACAGCTTACCCTGAAGTTGATTACTTTCCAATAACAAAATGTCCCAAAGTCAACGAGTCAACAATTGCAATATTTTCTTTTTGTATATTTATAATTACACTTGATGTGGAATGTCCACAAGACAAGTTACGTTATCCTGTTAACATTTATATCTTTCTTGGAGTTTATAAGACAAAAAAAAAAATGCAGCTTCTAATATTACAAAGAAATCTGAAGACTTTCCCAGGGCAAAAAAACACACTGGTTGTTAAGTACTGACACTGGAGACTCCTTCCGTAAATGTTACATAAATATCTCCTTCACCATATCAAACATTATTCATCTTTCTTCAATAACGTTAAATACTTTTTCCATTTAAAATAAATTATATGGTGCTGTACAAGTCTATGTGAATTAACAGTTACCATAGAAACAACAATGTACTGTATTAGTGCTTTCATATAGAGCCAGCTTTATTGTCAAACCTGCTGACCAATCAAATTCAATATTTTTTACAGCTTGGGTTATATTATAAAATAAACACTTTACATGTTCATATTTTTTTCCTTGAAAAAAAAAAAGGTAAATAATATGGATTTTCAGCAGCACTTTACCGATGGCATTCATACTGAAAAAGGACCTGCTCATTTGTTCATTATTATATAGCTGTGTTCTAAATGTGGCCATAACAACACTTTATCTCTTGCTCATATTGCTGATTTTGCTCTCCAGGCACCTGTCCATGTGCATATACATGTATCATCGCTCTTAGCTCTAACAGCAAGCCGAGAGAACGAGAGAGAGAGATAGAGAGAGAGAGAGAGAGATAGAGAGAGAGAGAGAGAGATGCTGGCTGAGATCCAGGATGCTGAAGAGGCAGTATAGAACTTTTCTTGTACGGCTCTTAGGTTGTGCATGCAAATGCTTGTGTATAGTATATATACACACGGTGTCCAGGAATCAACCTGCCAAAAAAAAAAAAAAAAAACCTGCAGAGTGTTTGAAAGCGCTTGGCGCAGATCGCCCAGCAGGAGGATCCATAATTAATGCAGCACACTGCGCATTAGAGATCAAAGACGTTTGTCGACACTATTCAATAAACCCAAAGCAGCGGTGTCTGGGATCCAGTTCAGACTGAGTGTGTGCTTGTGTATGTGTGAATGATAAGGATGATATGAACAGGGAGACTGACACAGAGTCGTTTCGTGTTTGAGAGCAGTACATCGTCTACGATGCAGGAATAATGAAGTATTTTCTACAAAACAACAGCTCTGATTGTGTGGAGTTAATGAGCTGAAGGGGTTTAACGGTTCTCTCAGGTTTGGATGTTGATCATTTCTGGGCCTATCCATGAGAAATTTTACTATGGGATAGATATAAAAGTAGTCTGATTTCCTTTACCATGGTTATATTTGCTCATATACAGTAGTACAGTACGTATACCACACTATGGTACATACTTTGGTACAAGGGTACATGTACTATAGTATGGTACACATGGTTCTACCCTATACAGTACAGTAGTATGGTACTATGGAACACACACCATAATACTGTCAGAAATATGCTATACATGTTTATGTACCATAATGGCAATATTCATATAGTAACCTCTGAAGTTATGGTTCCCTCCGAAGGTTAATCCACAATACTTTGCAGAATGCCAAAGTACTTATTGGGTACCACAATGGATACCAAAATTCAGCAGGTATCTAATGTGATACTGCCTGTACTATACCATAGTAGTAGTATTATAAGTACCAACATATCTTACATGGTACAGTATGCACAACCATGGCGGCATAGTGGCTTCCTGGTTAGCACTGTCACCTTGCACTTCCAGGTCCTGTGTTCGATTCCTGCATCAGGTCTGCGTGCATGGGCTTGTGGGTTTCCTCCCACAGTCAAAGGACATGCAGATTAGGCTAACTGGCCTGTACAAATTGCCTGTAGATGGTCCTCTGGAGAGAGAAATAGCAAACCCATTCCAGTATCCTTGCCAAGCATATGTTTGGTAGCCACTGTAGTATCCAGGAGGTACCATGGCATTCACCAAAGTATTATGGTACACACCGTAGTACTACCATGGGATACGCTATAGTACCTACCCTGGTATACTGTAGTACAAAGTCCTGCGGTGCCTCCCAGGGTAAATAATAAAATTGCATATGTCCATCAGTTTCATCATAAGTTTCAGGATTGATATTGTTGTGAGCATGCTGTAACAGGAAAACAATCAACTTAGTACTAGAAATTGATTGTTAATGTTGGCTATTTTTTTCAAACAGCATGTCACAGCATGTCAGTGTGTTTTATTTCTCCTGTACAACCGCTTTTTTTCCTTATTAAAATGATCTGTTATGGTTTAACATATTTTTTCATGCATTTTATTCATGTTATATTTTTTATATTCATGCATGGACCGTATACTGTAGTTTCTTTCAACATTCTGGAACAGCAAGCAAAACAGTCTGTTGTGTACATGGTACAGGTAACAGCTAGAAAAGTCATTCTTTTGCGGCAATTCACTTCACAGGTCTGTTACAGTTATGTAACAGTTCCTGAACTTTTCCCCGACCTGCTGTTGGAGAAAATAAATCACCAATCAGATCTGAAAATTTAATTGCATTTGGTGATAATTAATATTATAAACTACTCTAATTAATCATTATGGCATGAGACATTGATTAATCAGTTAAATTGTGATCTTAATTAACATCTTTTCGAGAAGGAATCCTTCTAAGTGTTTGGAGGAACCTTTAAAGTCATTTATGTAGAGCCTGAACATAGAAGGTTAAAAAAAAAAGAAACTTTTATTTAATGAGCAAAAAAAATCTCCTGCATTACTACGTCTTTTCCTTAAATCATCTACGGTGAGATGGCTGCAGTTTCTTTTCCATATTCACACCAGTCCAAGAAATAATCAACGCATTTAGTGCAACTTGTGACGCTTTAAATCAATCGAGGTGTTTTACTTTTTTCCCCAACATTTAAACCCTCCCTAAGGCAGTGCATAATAATCAATAAACTTAGAGTGGCACATTTGGCAGTTCAGTACATGCCTGTATACTGTACACGGCCAACATTTCTACTAAAGCCAAGCATCGGTGTTGTGAAACAGACCTAAACAGTGTTTATAGCTGCATGTGGTGAAGCCATTTTCCACACTTGATTAATTTTGTGGTTTCTTAGGAATCGAGTGAAAGTACAGAGTGTAATTTTTGCAAGACCAGCACACCACACCACAGCGCATGGTGAAGGTAGTCAATGGTTGAAAGAAACACTCAGAACAGCCTGTGTTCTCCAAAACAAATGCTGGATCCAGTTGTGATGAAAGACAGACTCTGACTCAGCACCTAATTCCATAAGATGTGGGAAAAGTGCAGGAAATAAACAGCTTCAACTTTCTCAGAGAGTTCAGTTAATTGACTTGTTGTACTCCAGCCCCAGGTGCGAGTCAAATCATGGTCAGTGTACCAGTGGGATTTGAGTAAGGAGCTCAAAACTGTCACTCAGACTCAAACCTTAAGAATACATGAAGACTATTAGCCTGGACTTAAAGCCCAAAAACTTGACGTTAATTCGCATCTCAGGCATTAAAGCCTTTACTTGAAAAATTACTTGGAAAATTACAGACTTGAGATTAACTTTGACGTATAGCTTGCAAACATGATGCTTACATCCCAGACTTATACAGTAGTTCAGAGACTTGAGACTTGACCTGGAGGCGTAGTTCAAAAATGCTAAAATAAAATTTTACTCATAGCTCAGAGACTTACTGTGATAGCATAGATGAGATTTTTCAAGTCTGTCTTAAATAAAAAGTGATGTAAATGTAAGTACATTACCATAGGTCATGGTCGTTATACATTTTCCTGCTCGGTGCACCAACTGTGAAGTTTGCCACCCGGAACGCGAGTACAATGTAAGTAATCAGGGGGAAATTCCACAACCCTCTATACGGGCAAAAATGCATTCCAAAGTTCAGCTGAGACTCATATGAAGCTTGTGCTAAATCCAGTTAGAATCTTTCAAAATGATGAAATATTTTGTACGAATTAATGCAACAACTAGTATTTCAAAAACTTGACTTGGACTCAAATATCAAAGATTTGAACTTATAGCTCTGAGACTCGAATATGTAGCTCATGTATCCATGTAGGACAGAACTTACTGGGCAGAGACTTGAGACTTGGCATGAAGTAAGAGCAGAGATTCAAAAGTCATAGGTTGGAAATTCAACTTGGACGGGCATGTTAGAAATTTATCAGTCTAGAGTTTGCAGCCTGATAGCTCAGAGACTTAAGTCCTGACTCAGAGGCATGGGACCTGATACAAACTGCAGCCAAACTGATTCAAACTGAGATTCATTGCTAAAAATTTATTTCTTAACCATTAGTTTATGGTGACGTTTTGTTCTTTGTATTTGTCTCTGTAAATGTTAAAACCTACAGCATCAGTGAGTTTTAAATGCCGTAGACTGGTTGAGTAGACTGGTGGTTGAGTTGTATGAACGGCCACTGTAGAGCCGATCTGGCCTTATGATTACAGAGTGCAACAGCGCTCGGGCTCGGATGGATGTTTAGCCCACGGCCCACGCTCTGTAATCTAAGACAGACACAACACACTCTTTTAAACGCTTCATTTGGCCGCTCTCTCCTCTGCTTGTGAGACCCAGCTATTTAATCCCTTTCTTTGTCGTGATTAATAGCTCCCTGACCTTCGACCTTCCCTCATATAAATCTTTGGAGGGTGTTGTGGGTCTCCTAGGCTCTTCATGCTTCAGACCACTCTTCTCTTAATGTCTCAAGACACACACACGTGCATTTCAAGCTCTATACCGGAGTCATTTTTAAATAACGCTCTCATGCCTCGGGGAGTCACCTCTACCACGGCCTCTGTTGAGGTAACAGCCACATGTGTCCTTTTACCTCTTGAGGACGTGATAAATGGACCACAGACTGTTGGGTTCCTTTTGCGGTTAAAACATTTAGGACATTCAAACCTATAATGTGTGTTAAATTCATTAAAGAGCGAATTAATCAATTTTCCAAAGGATCACAGATAATTTTTTTCTCTTGACTTAAAAATGAAACTTGATATTTCCAAGAATCGGTTCCTTTTTTAAGTAAATCTCTGCTATAAATAAGTTTATAGGTGTATTATCATATTTGTGTACAGTATATCATACGTACAGTATATCTGTTTTTGCATCTGTTCACAAACTGTTCATACTGAATAATGTCATTGAATTTGGCTGCATCCCTAATACCACCTAATAAAAAAAATTTATTAAAAAAGAGAAGCAGAGACAATAAGTGCTTGGGTAATGACATAATTCTTTTTGCTAACTAGCCCGAGGGCTAACCTGTGGTCATCAGCAGAAATCTGTGGTTCACATTCTTAACCCGGAGGGGTCAGACACTGTGCCGAGGGCTCACTTCCCTATTTACAGAGGTTACTAGATCCAAGTGACAGTGATGGGAACAGAAGCGAAAAACAGGACATTTTATGCACTGGAATGCACTTTACATACAGTCCGCGTTCATCAGATCGCCTGGATTTGAGGTCTGCCATGTCTAAGTTGGCGCCTTGTTGAATGAGTTTCGTGCTTATTCTTGACGGAAAATACAAGATATGAGCAAGAAGGTGATGTTTAAAAAGTTTCATAAGTGGTTCAGAAGGACAACTAGGGAAAATGAAGCTTTAACATTTTGCTGTAGGGAAACTAATTCAGTTGCAGTCAGTGTTAGCCAGGAGAACAAAATCGCTTGTCCAGGTATGAAATTAAATCATATTGATTAGCAGTATAGATGGATACAGCTCCAGATATTAATCTTGCAAAGCAAAGCTAAGGCATGTTAAAATCATTGTCTAAGTTATGGGACTTCAAAAGGGCTCTCTGACAATCACAGGATATCAGCAAATATTCAGCCCACAGGTTTTAAAAAAAGAAAATCTAATAACTGAGAAGCCCTAGTCGAGATGCATTAGTGCCCTGGCAGTTTACTGTTAATAATGCCGTAACTATTAGTAACTGTTACTCCTTAATGTAATTCTGGTCATAAATTTACATGAGCCTTATATCTCTATGTGTAATCCATTCATCCATCCATCCATCCATCCATCCATCCATCCATCCATCCAACCAACCATCTATCTATCTATCTATCTATCTATCTATCTATCTATCTATCTATCTATCTATCTATCTATCTATCTATCTATCTACCTGTATTACTAATAATTTAGGCAAAATGATGGCAGACATCAGTCTGTGTCTCTGTCTGGCTGTCTGCCTGTTTTTCTGTCTGTCATGGCAATCAGGGTTTGGAGTGGGAATGAGCACAGTAACCCAGTAGTAAAGTGAGTGGACCACAGACTGCTGCCTCATTATTTATCATGGCTAATTAGGACCCCTTTATCAATATTAAAGCTTATATCACCATCTCTGCCTGTGTGACAGCCACGTGACAAGTGGAGTGTGGAGTGTTGCACCGCAGGGGAGTGTGAGACTCAACATACATCACTCTTTAAAATCATATTAAAGCCATATTGGCTGTGCTTCAATGGGCGCCGTGATAAATGCTGCACGTCCTGCGTTATTGCCGAGGACGAAACCGAGTCATTAGAGACCGGCTAATGTGTGACTGCTACATATAAAATGTTTTCAGACATCAGGACTGGAACAGAACAAAGTAGCACATGAGAAAAATATTGCTACAACCCCACACACACACACACACACACACACACACACACACACACACACACACAGAAAGAGTTTTCTACAATGAACCTGTGTCTGTAGTTAGTAAAATATAAACGAAGACAAGAGACATAATGTATTCCTTTGCTCTGACAGGCTTATTTTGCTCTCCGCTGCTTAACAGCAGGACTCCGCCGGACTTCAGCTGGATAAACAGATCCTGTGGAGAGAGGTTCTCTTTAGGTACACGCTAGTCACACCATTTTATTTTATTTTTTTCATGAAGGAGCCAAATACAAATGGACTCCCTGGGCAATGGTAAAATAGCATGATGACTTAATTATAGTATTTTGAGAAAGCCATGGAATATTGCTGTTGTCTGTGGGGGAAATGACGCAAGTTACTGCGAAACACTAGATGCAATGCGGTTGATGGAAGAGAAATATTTTTACTTACCGACTTGAAAACATTTTTTATCCAAGAGAACATAGTAATTGCGAGAAAGCGGACTCACATTTCAGGCCAATTCAAACTACCGAGATGGTTATCAATTTTGTGGTAAATAAGTGCAACTGCACTGTTCAACTGTCAGAATCTACTCTAATTTGTGTGTGCAGAGATGTATGGATAACCGAACGTGTGTGTTTGTTTGTTAAACGGGACAGCACTGAAATATTGTGATTTACAACCCTTCTGCTTTCCCTTTCTACTTTTCCTGGTCAGACACCATGACGGAGGAAGCAAGGGCTGCCATCATAAATCTGGACACTTCCTTCAGCTGTCTTCGACTTCAAGGAGGAACTGTTACAAACAGCCTCAGCCCTCTCGCCCCACAGCCCTAAGCCCTCGGCCCATCACCCGCCCCCACAGCACACAGCAGCACTGGCGCAAATGATAAGGAAAAGGATGAGAAGATGAGAGAGCGAGAGAGACAGCTCCAGGACACGCCGGATCCGGTTTCAAGCTTTTTGTTTCCTAAATATGCCAATCTCCAGGAATTCCCGACGCAAATTACAGTAAGGGTTAAGACAAGGAATGATTGCGATCAAAGGATGTAATGTTGAACACCTGAAATTTTGGCATAGAAATGCTTTCTGTGGATGTCTAGGGGATGTCACCACAAGTGTAAATCCTAGAAATCTGCCATTGGTTCTTGAGAAATCTATGACCAGGGGCAGGAGTATGGGTTTGGGCTCCTCTGAAATATTAATGCATTGGAATCCTTTCTTCAAAACATTTATATCATACAGGATCCTTTCCCTGAGCGTCCATGTTACACCCCTGGCTGTGATCAAGAAGGAACCAGAATGTTCGTGCCCTGAGTTCTTGTGTAGAATTTCACCTCAAAGAGTATAGAGTTAAGAAAATATTCCAAATTAAATACCAATTTACATTTTAATTAGCTATCAAAAATAACAAAAAACATTAAAAATAAAATATAGATAAATAAAAAAAGACTTTGATAAGAAAAAAGACACTGGTGACAAAAAATGTTTGTCGGAATTTTTTTTTTTAATAAAAAAATGTATTTCCTCGTACATAAGTACTGTAGATGGTTGACAATCTGCCTTGCTTTCTAACCTTGCAGTGCTTTTTATAGCAAACTAGATCATTCATTGACCATAGGCACTAAAAGAAAAACAACAATAGTATGTGTGTTAAGGTATTTTATTTGGTCAACGATGCAAATTCGCAGATAAGATTTAACCAAAGTACTTATGTGATGTTTCCAAATTTTGTCATGTTTTCCTTCTTCATTTCCAAAAATGAGCTGAGAAAAATCTAACGAACCTGAGCTTTCATTCTTTAACACAAGAAACAGTTTTTTTAAATTAAAAGGGTAACATTACAGAAAACCTCCACAGAGCATAGTTGTGAAAGTAGATATTTCATTTCAAATGACACTACTTTCCTTTTCTGTGTCAGAAGGAAAAGTTTTCAAAGGCTTTCCATGTCACAGAAGAGTCCTCCAAGACAAGTGTAAAAACAACCATTCCGGAATGCCAATTGCAGAGCGAGGAGCAAATTTTTGGCGACGGGAAAGGAGGGGTGGCTGTCTGAGACACTGGGAATAAAGATGTGTTGTCATTGAAATGCATAAATGCATCTGTGAAATCTGGGATCAAAGAAACACACGGCTGCCAGTCAAACCGCAGTCCTGCCATGAACTCCAGTGCGGAACTACAAAGAAACCTCGCCTTTTCTCCGACCTGCACTGCGCCACAATGTTGGCTTTTCTTGCTTCATTGTCTTTAATTCTTTTTCTTTCCTGCGTTCGCAGATGTTCTTGATTTGGTATAAAGCAAGAGTTAGGTTGTCTGAGGTAATTTTAAAAGTTCTATCAGCACAGCAAGTCAATAAGGCTTTGTAAAAGGAATTGATGTCTTGGAGGAGCGGAATAAAAGATCTGAATTTGCAGTTCGGAGTACGCTGTTAAAGTGACATATTAAAAGGTTTTCTACATTTTACATTCCTGAACTAAATCTGATTGGGAGATAAGTACCTTCTATTAAATTCGACACATACATCAGATTAAAGGCAATACAGCCAGGACGGCTAGGAGTGCATACGCATCAGGAGAATTAGCTTCAATCCTTTAGTGAAAGCAGTTTTAAGCTTTGGACTATTCCCAAAAGCAAGTACAGCAATAAAAGCCCTGCACGTGTCCTGAGACCTAAACTGTTTTATGTGAATATGTTGAAATTTGCTCATGTCAGCCACTAAGTTGCTGGGCAGACATTTGGGCATAGCCAGCAGCCCCTCTCTGTCGCCTTCACTTCGCTCAAGACAATGATGTCATACACTTTTTAACATTTCCAGGAGGCATGTCATTAAAATAGGCCTCTACATGCCAACACCTACAGCACACACTCACACATACACCTTAACAAATCTGTTCCTCACGTCCCTGAACATTCAGAAGTGTCTGTGCTCATTATGTCATATAAGTAAACAGTGAGAGGAAATCCTGCCGTGGGAAAACATCCTGGAAACTGACAAGCGTCTGCAGACTGGTTGTATGTACTGTATGTTGACTCACACTCTTGAAATGTTACTCTTTAAAAGCAAATGTCTTCAAGAAAGGCTTTTCAGAAATATCCTGTCAGGTTAGCAAATGATAACTAGCATTAGCAGGGAAATTAATAAGCATTAATGCACATTGCTCATTCCTAGTTGGAATTTCTGTCAGGTTAGTCACATTAGCTAGAATGTTAGAGGTTTTAGACAATCTACTGTAGAAGTATAATTATAGTTATTAAAGTTAACATTTATTTTTTGTCCTCTCAGACTTTATGTACAGTAGGTCATAAAGTAATCCTATTAGTAGAATCCTGCAATTTAAAATCCTCTTCAAAATTCTGTTAGGTTCACTCATGTTAGCTAGTTGGCTTATTTAAAAAAAAATAAAAAAATTTTACAAATAAAAACTTCCAGTTAGTATTAATGAGAATAAAGTATTAGAATCTTGTCAAGTTGAGAATAATGAGAATACAGAATGTTGTCAAGTTAGTTGACTAGTTAGCTAGTTGGCTAATTAACTTATTAGCATGCACTGTAAGCCCGAATTTCAAGAACTATGAGTTTTTGAGTTTGTTGTACTCATTCATATTAATCATTCTTTATTTGCATTAATGAGTAGCCTAACTCATACTATTT
>JAOVVA010000021.1:5907074-5920056 GCA_028565275.1 Leiocassis micropogon
GATAAACTGGTAAAAGAATCATGAGCACCCTAAGCTCACCCATGGCTATAAGGACCAAAGGCTAGCCTGTCTGGTTCAATTCCACAGAAAAACCAATACACCAAAAATTGCTGAAAAAGTCAATGCTGGCCATAATAGAAATGTATCAGAACACCCATTGCATCACAGCCTGCGGGGAAAAGGGTTAATTGATCTGGTCTCCAAACATTCCAGATCCCAATCCGATCCGCACCCATGGGATCTGCCGGACAAACAAATTCAATCCACGGAGGCCCTACCCCGCAACCCAAACATTTATAGGATCTGGAGCTAACGGCCAGACACTACAGCACATCCCCAGAGGTCTTATGGAGTCATGCCCCAAAGGACCAGAACTTCCCTGGCATCACAAGTGGAACCTACACAAAAAAATAAAAATGATCAGTATATTTATAGCTGCTATAACATGAGTATTAAGAGTGGTCCTTACTTGTTACTCAACTAGCCAAAACACTTAATGACACCAGAGTCACAGTAAGTAGTAAAACATAACAAGTGTTCTTCTGGTGAATCATATTAGCTTTATTGGAAATAAAGTGATGATTCAACATAAGCTTTCCTCCATCAATATCAAAGCACGGAAAACAATAATAAGGTGAGCTCTGTTTTCGCTGAGCAGAGCAAACCGCATCTGTTTAACGCCCACTGCAGTAAATCATAACACTGTACACCAGTTCTGGCAAAGGAGGAGGTGTGTTAGATAGCCATAACTCAGCGATTGCAGGCCTCTGTGTTTCATCTCAGCATGTTTGGCAGCTGAAAGCAGGCCGGTCAGTGATGCTGTGCATAATTATCAGCAGGATGAATAGCTCACGCCGCAATGCTCAGATCAATTTTTCTACCTGATGAATGACAGAAGTGATGGCACCCTGTCATTAGCGCTCAGCTCCAGAAAGGGCTCATAAATCTCTTACTCAAAGCTGCTACCCCCAAACATACTTTTTAAAGAAGTGATGGGGGTTTATTGTGGAATAAGGGGAGTGGAGTGGTAATAATGCTTCCTGTTCATGCAGATGTATCTCATATGTTACTAGTGATCTATCGTTTTTTCAGGAATGAAGGATAAAGGCATGCCTGAACATGCTTGAGGCTCAGTTGGACTGGCTTTAATTTGTTTCTGCAAAAATTACAAGGCGAAAGATGGGAGACTATTAAGGGTTCTATCTAGCACCTTAATGTTGACTCTGTGTTTAAATGCTGTTATAATAAATAAGTAATCTTAAGTCTATTTAAGGGTGGAACTGTTTTGCCATTTCCAGAACCATTCGGGAACCCTTGTTTTGTTTTAGTTTAGTTCTCAATGTTGACCCACTTTGTAAAAACAGAGCAGCCAAATGTCCAAATTAATTTTGATTTTTTTTTTTTTTTTTTTACATTTTAAATGTACCAGTGGGGGAAAGATGTAATTTTTCTGGTTTTAACTTTCTAAAACAGCATTTCATCTGAGTCATTTAAAAATTTGGGGTACATCATGTCCGTTGATGATAGGTATACATTTTTCTAAATATTTTCTTAAAAATGTCATATTTGACCTATTAAGGAAAAGCATGTTATAATATAACACAATCATTAGGTACTGTACATCCTATGCTATACCTAGCCTGAAAATTGTCATGATATTCCCAAATTGACAATTTTTGCCATGTCTGCTTTTGCAGTTGTTGGTTTCATAGCTTAAAAAATACATAAAAACCACAAATTAATAACAATTATTTTTTATTTATTTAAAAACTCTAAATACCCCCCCCCCCCCCACACACACACATTTTCCTATTTAAATAATTGAAATATATCAGTTTAGTCCGTAAAAGTTCTGTCAACTAACAGAACTCAAAAATGATTTGTCCCAATGCCAAGTGACCAGCATCACATGATCGAATTTTTCTCTGTGGCATTTATTTTAAACACACTGTGGTAAGTGTTCTCTCATTTTTTAAATATTTTATCTACAATAGCTTATTGTCATAGGGTATATTAATTGACCATCAAATATGTTACATATGCTGTTAAATTTTACAGATTATTTAATATTAATTCAATTATATCTTCAAATATAATGTTAAACTCTTCATGAACGTGAAATGTGATTGCTCCTGGCATTATAGATCAAAATAAGGAAATTGTCAAATATTTTACTCAGTAGTGTCAGTAATCAGTCATACAAATCAGTAGTGTACATAATCAGTCATGGTTTGGAGGAACCATTTCTTTTAACAATTCTGCAACAGTAAGTTCAAGAAAGCGTTCTTTAAAAAATCTAGACCATCCACAGGACCATCAAGGAGCTATGCAAAGAATGCAGGGAAAATAGTTACATTCAGTGCTCTGAATGGTTCTCTGTTTATTGTAGAATCCTACAAGGTTCTGTGTTCTGAATGTAGATACTATAAGGTCTTCTGGAACATCTTCTAGACCATCCACAGGACCACCAAGCAACCATGCAAAGAATGGTTCTTTGGTTGGTCACAAAACCTTCCAACAGCTTTTACATTTAGAAGAGGTTCTGAGTCTTAATGAGGGAGCAAACCTCATAAGAAAAGTTTAGCGTCAAACCCTAGACCTAGAGTATTCCAAGTAGAGCTCGATCTAACTATCTAAAGAACAGCTTCTTATAGGAGAATATCAGGTCTCCTTGGTGGCCCATTTTTAAATAAAAGAAAAAAAACAGACACCTACTTCTAACCAATCAGGATGAAGAGTTGTCATGATGTAAAGCTTGGTGTCTTGTGTCTTGCATTAGAAACTCCGAAACTCCAGGCCATGTGTTTCAGAACATCGCATAATAAAAATGTTTTTTTCTTTCACATTTTATGACTATTTATGATAATTTTTTATATTCCACCTGACACGGATGACCTTCTCTCCTCAGTAGGGGGCAGATAAATCTCCTTGGCAGAAGCCAGATAAATTCCCTCATGCACCATATCCCTGACTT
This sequence comes from Leiocassis micropogon, assembly GCA_028565275.1. NCBI lineage: Eukaryota > Metazoa > Chordata > Actinopteri > Siluriformes > Bagridae > Leiocassis > Leiocassis micropogon. Next base: position 5,910,049 of record JAOVVA010000021.1, read on the forward strand.
CTCATAGCTTCTGCTGCACTCCACTTCTTTAGAAATACCCAAAGGATGAAGATTAAACTCTCTGCAATTCTTAGCTCTGAAACTCTAACCCTTCCATCTACTACAGGCTCAGAGAGAAAACTTGCATTTCCTTTTTTTCCCCCCTTCTCCCTTTTCTACAATAAAGTGCACCAGGCGTGAGCAGCATATGTGTTTATAATAAGTGCTTCTGCATGTTTTTAGTCTCTTGGAGACACCTCTAACGACTGCAAATCTGAGAACTAAAATGCTGAACTAAAAGTATACAGTAACATCAGGTCCATGGTTGAGCTAGAGCATCTGGCCCTGTTTACTTAATTATGCAATTTGCAAAGCACCTGTTGATATCACTAGAGAGCTGCTGTAGAACTGATGGCTATCAGGGTCGGTTTATTCAGGCATTAAGGTGGGTAGAGTGTAAAGCTGGGGTGTGTGTCTGAGACTCCGAAGTCTGTGCTCCTGTGTCTGGACAGCGCCGGATGCGGAACTGTTTGCTTAACCTTTTTCTGCGGTTGTAATTTTAGTCTTTTATTAAGTTCTGCTGTTTGGTTACTTCGATAACACTAGAGTTAATTATGTGGCATTGAAGCAGAAAATACAGAATAATTTGGCGCATAGCTATGCTGAAATATACTGTGCATTACTGGATGAAAATGTTTTGTACTTTCGAATCATCGAAAATGATCGATAATCATCTGTACTTTTGGAGCTTTGCACTGAGCAAGGAGGTCTAATGGATGTTGAAATGTACTATACGAACACAAACCACCGATTATGTTCTGGGAAGTAATTTGCAGTCATGTGGGCAAATGAGTGCTGAGGATGTTTATGGCTCTATAAATCGCATGGGCACTAAAAACAGTCAATAAAAGGTTATGACCAAAGCAGATTGTGCATGATGCATGCTCGATTAATAATATTTAACTGTCATAACGACAATCCGTAATTGTCGGATTTGTTTAGTCATACAAACCGACGCTCGGCATTTCGGCCCTCCTATCCAAACAGTACCTGGCCTTATTCCAGTGGAACGTCGCCTAATACAAAAAGATCTCACAAGACAACAATGTGGTAATTATGCATTCATTGTTTGGATTTTTTTGCACTGGGCCCGGTGGAGGGATTAAAAGAAAGATAAGCTATTTTCAGCCGTGCTGATTATGCAGCATAAATGTTTCATATTTTCCCCAACGAGCACAGGAACTACAACAGCAAACCAAAACATGTAACATCAAGTGACTCATACCATACTGTACATACTTAAATATGAAAATTACTGAATCATGTGAGAGAATTATGTGAAAGTAAGGGAATCATATGATAATGATCACTTGGAAATAGACAAATCATGAAAAAAGTGAATAAGGGAATTTTGTTCAAAACAATCACGTGAATAAATTATAAATTAATAATATTCCAAAGAAAAAAATGAATCATTTGGAGGGAAAAAAAATCCCAATAAAATAAATTAGTCGTTTCAAAAAGATGAAAATAAATGAAATACGTGAAAATAAATGAACCGTGTAAAATATAATTAAATTATAAATGAATCGTGTTAGAAATCAGGTACAAAAATCTGAAAATAAATGTAACATTTGAAACATATCAAATGAAAATAACTGGAACTCGGAAAAGTCATGTGAAGAGGGTTAAAATAATAAATGTATCATGAGTTATGTGTGGAAAAAAATCACAATAAAATAAATGAGTCAAGTGAAAAAAATTTGTATTAAAAATTATATTAATAATGTTAAAAATCAGAAAATAAGATGAATTGTGAAACATATTCCAAGAATCATGTGGGGGGGGGGCCCTTAAGCGAGGCCCTTAACCCTCAACTGCTCAGACGTATAATGAGATAAAAATGTAAGTCGCTCTGGTTAAAGGCCAAATGCCAAAATGTAAATGTAAATGTACAGTAAATATAAATATTATATACATATACTGTAATACATCATGTGTAAAATCGTTTCTAAAAAAATTCATGAATCATGAGGGGGCAAATCACAAAAATAAGTAAGGTTATGGAAAAACAATGTGAACAAAATTAATAGAAATGAAAAATCACCTACAGTAACAAATAAATTGTGTGGGGTGAAAAAAAAAACGATCACAGTAAAATATCTGAATCAAGTGGAAAAAGCATCAATGAAATATAAAATAAAATACTTAAATTAATTCTTTGGAAAAAAAATCACAATATAATAATACATATAAATGAATTGTGTGTGAGGAATCGTATGAAAAAAGTTTAATAAAAATAAAAATAAAATAATATTGTGGTAAAGATCATATTGAGAAATAAACGCACAACATGTGATGAATATGTGAGCTAAAAACGTGTGTCTAAAACCCACAAATTTCATGTGACTCATTTCGAGTTTTTCTCTGACTTTTCTGCCTTTTAAAATGAATAACCCGAATGTGGTGACTTCTACGTTATTAAGGACGATTGACCAGAGCGGGTTTATATTTAGACCTGAGACTGTCTACAGTGAAGTACAGTAAGGCAGCGTTTAGCCACGTGTGCGGCCTGACTCTTGTCCGACCTCCGACCTTGCAGAAACCTCGCGCTCAAAAGCTTACTGAGGCAGAGGAAAACCAAACAGCCACCATGGAGAAGTGTCTTTTCACTAGGCCATTCATAAAACTGTTCCATTTAGGATGTATCGCCAGGCCTGGCAAACTGTGATCAAGGCATGTGAGGGTAAAAAACTTGCGCATGGTAAAATTGAAGAGATCTTATGTGGGAAATACTCAGCGTGACACTGTAACATGTCTTGAAAATTGGCATCATGAACTCCACTGTAAAGACCAATCAGGAAAGAGAGAGAGAGAGAGAGAGAGAAACGAGTGCAGAATTGAACACGGCCTATTATTTCAATTCACTGACTGGTAAAGACTGAAGCTCGACCTGATGGATGAGAAAAACAAAAAGGATTTGAAATACTGGCTCGCAAAAATCCCCAATCTGGAATATACATCACAACTGCGAAGGAGGAATAGTCACTCTAATTTCCAAATGTTTATTTTTTCTATAAAAAGCTGCATCTGATAAAAAAAATAAAAAAATTCTAAGTAATGCTGTCCTGCTGCACAAATCTCTCCTTGTGGGCCGGGCAACATTCCAGAAACAACATGAGCACAGAGAAAAGAAGTCTACTAATCACAAAGTGGAGAGGACAAACATTCCTCTTTAAAACAAACAGACCTCTGTGGTTCTGAATGGACTACAGAATGGACTGGAAAGCTAAATGGACGATGACACGATTTCTTTTAGTGCCTTATCACTTGCTTTTATGCTGTTGATTCATTCCATTGTATAGTGCATTGAAATACTTCATGCTCAAGAGTTGTGTGAACGTTGTCGCTAGGCAACTGGGAAATAAGGATGGAGAACATGGAAGCTAGTTGTTAACCGAGTATAATATTTTAGCCAGTTGTGTCTTTGTCTGTAGATGATCGTACATGATCACATGAGGTTGCACAAATTAACATTTTGTATGGATCTCTACTGATCAGCTTCAAATCATATACAGTGGTACATACCTTGGCATATGGACTTGCGAATTTTTGCCTTAAGAACAGAAATTTTGCAAGAAATTTGCCTCGGCATGCAAAGCAATTTCGCCATATGAGCGACCGAGCCGGTCACGCGTACTCCCTGTTGCACATATTTCCAGTAGCCTAATTAAAACCTATTTGCGTCCAGAGAAAGCCAAGCGTTGTGAGTTTGCATATTTTTTGTTGGTTTGTTTCTTGCATTTGCGCAGGATTTAGTGGAGCCATAGCACCATGGGTCCCCGGAATGTTAGCAAGGATGGTAACAGGACGAAAAGGGAGCCATTTTCAAATAAGTTTTTAAAGCAGCCAGTGGCAAGAGGAATCATAAATTAAGGTTAAGTGAGGTTTAATGTCTATTTGTTTTCATATTTTACTTCATTTGCATGTCGTTTCTAAATGATTTTGTTGGTTTTATATGCAAAAATATGATTATAATGTTGGAAATTGGTAATATTAATAACATTTTTGAGTGGCTGGAACGGACTACTTGCATTTACATTATTGCCTATGGGAAAATACGTTTCGCAATACGAAATTTCACCTGAAGAACTCACTTCACAATGGATTAAATTTGTATGCCGCGTTGTAATCAGGAATCAGTTTAATACAAAACAGAGTACATACAGACTACATTGTTAAGTTCCCTATTTATTAACTTCAATTTAGTTTGAAAGAAAGCAATCCAGAAGTAATCTGTAACAAATAAAACCAACAAATAAAACCAGCCTTTAACTAGCTTTAAGGGTCCTATAAACATGAGGAGTTAGAGCTTAGTGTGTCTGTGGTAGCTGACACACCGTAGTAACTGAGCCGCATCACTGGAAAATCATAATAGAGCTCACACCAGGCACCAAACTATTTGCTTTCTCTCTCTCTCTCTCTCTCTCTCTCTCTCTCTTTTTTAGGGTTTGACCATTTAGTAGTCAGTTTTACGTTTCTCTCTGTAAGCTTTGCCGTTTATGGCATGACTCAACCACTGAACCAGTTCTTCTGTAAATGTATTTGATAATTTACAGGTAATTAATATGTAAACTTAAATATATACTTAAATCCTACAATACTTTTTAAATGCAGCCTTAACAAAAAGTATGCTTTGTAAATACGTGTACTCAAATATTTGACTAAACTTGCACTTTAATTATAATTAGTAGTATAATTTATAGCATTGCCAAATAACCGCTGTTTGTTTCTAATATGTCCAAATAAGGTGATGCTAACCTCATATTATGAACAAAATGAATATGATCTTATTTGGACATATCTAAAAAAGACAGGGAACAAAGTAAAGGAAAAAATGTGTTATGCTTTGAGGGCATTTATTTATTTCTTGCTGTCAAATCAAAAGAAGTACATCAGTGTGTTAAAATCTTGATCCACCCCTCATTTATTTATACTAAATTAAATTAAATAATGTACATTAAAGTAAAGAAATGGGAACATATGTTTAACTGCAACAGGCTGCCTCAAGTGCCTAAAGACACACTTTAAAAACTGTCTGTTTATGTAACAACCTCAGCAGCAGCCTCATTTCCCCTCTCGTCTGTTTCAACCACTCAGCATTCAGCATCAGCAGCATACTAATCAACAGCCTGATCTTCTGTCATCCTATTTCTCACTTGGTCATGCCTTAAGTTAGATTCATTTTCATGCTTGCAAGATCCATAGGCCAAAAAACAAACAAACAAACAAACCAACCAAAAAAAAAGGACTGAAAATGAGAGGCAAAAAAGTCCTTCAGAAAGCCTTGAGAACTATTCCTCAGGACTACATTAAAAATACAAGAAGGTCCGGCTCTTTGGGAGCAAGATTTAAAGAAATGAACGGTTTAAGACCTTTGCACAGTACTGTGCATCTAACTGATCAGAGGCGCCTCTTCTGGGATGACTCCGCCTCCATCTACAGGGCATGAGGGTTGGACGAAAATAAACATTATTTAAATCATATTCTGTTCTACACTGATGTGAGATAGTGGTTAGACAGTGTTCTTCATCATCATCATCATCATCATCATCATCAAGAATATCTTGCAAGAATTGTGTGCCTCATCCTAGTACCTTTCTGGATAATGAGGCTGTTCTTATGGCGTATGGTGACCTAATGCCTTACTAGGGCAACTTGATGCTTTTATCCCTTTAATATGCTTTAGTACTTTAATTTTTCATTTCCCTTAATTTTCTTGTGCGCTTAGCATTGGCTAAAAAAAATAAGGCACAATGGAGCATTCATAATTAAACTTAAATTTGCCTGTTTTTGATCATGACCATGCCTTAAATGTTGACTTCAAATAAAAGAAGGCCTGTGTAAGTTGCTCATATGATATAATAACAGATGCATCATTTCAATCACTTGAAATAGCGGAACTTTTTCCCTTCAAGCATCTTCAACTTTTCCTTCCTCTATTTATCTTATAATAAACAGGTCTCAGGAACAATAAGCACATTTAGCAAGTGCCCTGTCAGCTCATTTGCTGCGCGGGCGTGCTGGCTGTTGTGAGCTGTTACTACAGGTTGGCAGTGCTCAGCATGCAGAAAAAAAAGGAAAAAAAAAAAAATCGAACACCACTGTGTTGCACCACATTGATCTGAATGCTGAACGCAGTGGTTTCACTTCAGTCTCTTGCTGAAACGAGACATCTGATTCATCTGGCAAGCAGCGCGGCGAGCCGATTCTGCAGTTCATTCAAATAATCCCTTTGGCTCTCATCCAGTGAAAATCAAGCCGTGTGCTTTCTCGCTAAATTGCTGTACGCTAAACAGTAATTAGAAGATAAGTAGCATTGTGTTGCAGCTTGGCTACCTGTGAAGCCAGGGCCGCCGCCACATTTCAACCTAAATCGAAACTGCGCATGGAGACACAAGTCAGTACCTGCAAGCAGTCATAACCTTTGCACATTCTAGTGACACCAGTTTTCTTTTTTCCATGTCGATATTTTTAGAAAAGAAGGCAGAAACGACTACTTGGCTGGCCAACTTCCTGTCTTCTGAGCACTAGGTACAATACAAAAACAGGTGGAGGATGTCTGTCTGCCTTTTTTAAAATACACACACACATTGAGAAGGGGTGAGAGGTTAAAAAAAAAGGACCTTGGCCCTAAAAACAACGAGCTGTCAAGCAAGTGTGCCATGTGCTGTGCGAATAATAATAATAAGTCTCTAAGGAAGGCAGCAGAGCTTAAACTTTTTACATTTTTCTTTTTCTAATTTTGCTTTGGCTCGATCTGCCCATAGATTTTCTTTTTTTGAAGCACCCAGCCTCATGAACCTTACACCCAGCCACGAGTCTCAATTTAGTTTTGCCACAGCCCCTGTATGAAAGCCCGTGCCCATTGTCTTCTCTGCATATGAATCACAAGTGGTTAGATGACATGTTACACCTCTCGAGTTCCTGTCACACTTCCTATCACACTCTGGTAGCAGTTCTCGGTAGGCGCGTTCTGGTTATGATGAAGCTTTGTCTACAGTCAAATGTCTGGGTAAGGAATGCACCAGGCTACGGTATGCTAATCAGAGTTTTGCTATCACACACACTCTTTTAAAAGTCGTAAACAATTCTAAGTTAATTAAGACATTTTACCGGAGCTCTGAACTATCCTGAGTGGCATGTGATCTACTACACTGTAACACTTCCCTCTTGATTTTTTTATGGCTATTAATAACTTTCATAACACTGTGCTATAAAATGCACGATCCTGATTGGTCAGATTGTGTTCACAGGTTTATAATAAAGTTCTTGGTGCAATAGTTTCTATGGTAACAGCATAAGCTTAAGTTTACTTAAGAAATATGAGGTGCTGAAGAGAGTGTGACTTTATAGAATTGCTATAATTAAATGCTAACTTGTTTTCTAACGCTCTATATATAGATAGGAAATAGCATCCTGTGGAGGACACAATAACTGCCACTTTTTTTGTACAGATGAGCTCACAAATAGTGACAGAGAGATGACAGAACAAATCTGTCTTTCCCATCTCTCTTGAACTCCCAAATTCTCAACAATTCAAATCCATCCATCCGTCTAGGAACCTCTGATTAACTAGGGACCTCTGTGGGGGACAGCATTGATCATTGTATTTATTCCCATTTTTATAACCAATGTGGGACCTCTGGTAATCAGTACTTTCTTCATAATATTATTCTAAAGTATTCCTTGAACTATCTTCACTAGTAGCTTTCGCAACCATTCCAAAGACTAGGTGTCTAGCTGTATTTAGCCTCTTCTTTAGCCTCTACTTGTTTAACTGAACATAATATCCTAACACACCTGGTGTTGTAGACCGCCAAGGATATAATTATAGCCTTCAGTGTCACCTCCTTAAATCTAATTTGTCATTTGATCGGAACGTCAGTGGTCAGACGTATCAGGTGTAAGCCATGTCTAGGTTTAACGGACTTAGCGTCGCGAGGTTCCTCATGAATGAACATCATGTCAACACTGTAAAGGAGAATAAAAAATGGCTCGGGTGATTTGAGCTGACGGGAAGTCCTAATAACCTGATTAACCACTTTTTACAAATGCAGTGAGCAGAAAAGCATCTCAGGAAACCTATTTTGAAAAACAATTATGGAAATTTCACATTTTAGCCATTTAAGACAAAAAACAAAACATGAAACTGGGAAAAAAATATCCCCTTTTCATTTTTGAAAGGGATTTTAAACAAGCCAATTAGATTGTCCCCCTATTGTGACCTCATATAAGATGATACCATTCCCTCGGTTTGTTGCACAGCCTCATCCAGCTCTGCTGTTTTCTGGTTGGGTGTGGCTCTGGAGTTAAAGAAATCGTAAAAAAATATGGGACCTTTAAAAGAAGAATAATTACATCAGATTCCACTCTGTCAGCCAAAAATAAGAATATGAAGCTTCAGGCTTAAAAACACACACAAATTAGATTAAGTCGGTTCCCCCCAATATTTTCTGTTATTAATTTATCATCACTACTGTAAGTGTTGTTCAATAGTATGCCACCATGCAGGCACAATTTCAGACTAGCACATTCTGCATACTGAATACTGTTCTTGGAAATGGGAGGAAACCAGTGAAACCCAGAGGAAAACCACAAGGACATTGGGAGAAGCCAGTAACCTGAGATTGAACGAGAGACCTTGGAGCTGTAAGGAGGCAAAACTAACCACTCAGCCAATGCTTAAGACACTGGAGTGATGAAAGGTGTATTTGTCATGATGTATGATCCGAGAGTCCCAAAACGTCATCTTTTAATGAGCCAACAGCATTTTTCTTTTAGTTAACATTTTAGCCTTTCCAACATGACGCAGATTATAAGTCCTTTTTCTCTATTATAAATATGTTTTTTTTTTTAATGTATCTAGTTAAACTTTTATTCTTAATAACAATGATAATGACGAGATGATTATCCTGAAAGCTTATTCTTGCCGTTCAGACTCTCAGAATCAAAAGCAGTGTTTGTGTTTTACTACACTAATATTTCTATAAGCTTATATTATATGAGGTTTATAAATTTTAATCTAAACAGACCAACCTGCTAAATCTTCTCAGCAGCTAGAATTCCAACCAAAATGAAAAAAAAAAAAAAAAAATTTCCATAGGTTATTATCAGAACCCTGGGAATTCAGCCAGAGGTTTCTCATTAGACAATGATTGATGATGGCTTTGTCAAAGCCAGTATAAAGAGCCAACTGGCTAGCTTTAATGGTATTTATCTTAATCCAACCATTACAGGAGCATGCCTGGAATAATGGCTACATATAGTAGTGGTTTGTAGCGCTGCATGGCCAGAGTTTTCATAAAGAAGCCTCAGTGAAGCAACTCGAAGATGGAAAGTTTGTTTTACATGACTTATGTATATTCAGTGGGCAGATGGTGGTTGTAGGCGCCCGGCAGACTCTCTTATCCGGCTCATATCTAATGCAGAGGTTCAGACTGAGCAGATGGGGGTTTAGAAATCATCGCAACATTCAGATTGGTCCCTTTCGACAAATCCAAAACAGAATCTGATTAAAAGACTATGAAAACAAAACTTTTTATTTATTTTTTTTTACAGTAGGGGGAAAGAGGTTTCGCTTTTTGCTACGCAACATACTGTGGGTTTTTGTTCTCCTTTCATGGTTATTTCTTCTGTTTTTGTAGGTGAATCAGTATCCTGTTCATTGTAAACTGCTCGTAAAATGGTTAACTCAGGAAAAAAAAAACAATTACACAATGCTCACACTTTTGACATTGATGGTGAATGTATTTTGCATAGCTTTGGGGAAATCATGAATGCAATTTTTGCCTAATTTTGCAGTGATCCGTTTATGTACGAATGAAAATACTCGGGCAAATTATGTCTTTTGAGGAAAGTGTTTAATGCTACACTTCCTGGACAAAAAAAGATACACTACCGTTCAAAAGTTTGGGGTCACTTTCTAACTCCATGATCGTTCCTGATTTTTATTTCTTTCTACATTGT
>JAOVVA010000021.1:5922908-5935625 GCA_028565275.1 Leiocassis micropogon
ACTTATTTTTGACTTTTTTTTAACTTTTTTTTATTTTAAGTCATGGTAAAATATAATACTTAAAAATGTTATTGCAGAAGCATTTCCCTTTCTAATGTGATATAGTATGTTTTGTCTTTTGGGTTTATCTAAAATGTTTATTAATATTTCATATCTTTTTTTACATATTTATATTACAAATTAGACTTTTCTTCGTGAGTTTGCTATTCTACCCTTATGCATTGGATTCTGTTTTTTATATACTGTTTTTTTTACTGTATTTCTGTTGATTTTGCATCATTTTTCATATTTTAGATTATTATTATTATTATGTATGCTCAAGTCTGAATGAAAAGCAATAAGGTAAATAAAGCTGACTCATTTCAGGTTCAAATCAAACATCATGGTTTTTCGCAGTCTAAAAAAAACAAAACTATTTTTTAAAGGATATTTTAAAAGACATTTCACATTTGGGATGCATCTTTAATAGGAGCCGAACATAACATGAGGGATAACTGTTAAATAGCCTTCCAAACTCAGCTGTGGAACCGTAGTGTAACTCCAGCATGTCAATCTAAGGCCAAGTTGAGAAACGCCATATCTCAGCAGGAAGAGTCCAGGGCCACCATTTGTCTCCATAGCCTTCAGACCTACACAATACACCGACCCACCTGCTCCAGACTTTACAGCTGCTGCTCACGTGGGCTCTAACAGGACTACCCACTGGCAGGAGGCAATTAGAGCAAGGAGGAGACCCATAAATCTCCATAAACTTCACCCAGATGCTGTTCCTCCTCGCTGAACTAACGCACAGCAGCCCTTTCCACTTACATCACATGAGACTACAGAGCAAGATTCCATCCTTTAATCACAGCATCGAATTGCTAGAGATGGATGGGAGTTACGGTGTAAAGGTGTGTTACGAGTGTGGGAGGGGAAGATAACACAGAAAGATAAAAGAAGGAGAGAAGAATCCTGCCAGGTTAAAGGAGTCAGAGGTTTGATAGGTGAACTTGAACTCAGGCTAGCCTGACAAGAAAAGATCACAATAAACTATTAAATAATTTTCAATAGGGAAGTTAATTAAAGATTTCACTAAAGATTTTGTAGCTGAGAAAGTGACGATACATATTGTTGCAGCTGTGACTTAACCATGTCATATACAGTATAAATTCTAATTTAAAGGTCCCATATTTTATTTTTTAACAAGTTATAATGAGCATTAGTTCATTCATCTCCTTTTGTTTCACTCTTCCTCCAAATATGCCATTCCAACCAGCCAGGGGAGGCGCTCTTCTTATATGAGGTCACAATAGGGGAAAATCTAATTGTCTTTTTTAAGACCTAGCCAATACAAAAAAAATTACAAAAAGCAGGGAAATTGTTGTTTTTTTGTGCATGCTTACTGGATACCTTAAAATAACTACAAAGTGGAATTTGTCCAACACGTCCCCTTTAACCCATCCAGAATTTTAGAGCTTCCAACAAATACACATTTTAAGTCCTATTCAGGTTTAGAGTCCCAGCACACACAAATAATATACAGTATGCTCTCAAGCCATTTTCATTACAAACATCTGCACACCTGTACAGTAAACAAATTGTGCAAGTACAGTGTACGACAAACCTGTACAAATTTTCTAATGAGTCACTGAAACATCGTGCGGCTACATTGCAAATGCAAAAAATCATGCAGACACACGCCAAGAGTTTCAGTTAAGTTTCACATCAGATGTCAGTTTGTTGAAAACTGTGATCTCTTTGACTGACATGCTTGTTGGTGCCAGGTGGACTGGTATGAGTGTTTCAGAAACTTCAGATCCAGATCTTCTGGCCACACACACACACACACACACACACACATATACAAGCGTGCAAGAAAATCCCCAAAACACTGTGTGGTAGTGCCCCAGGCGGAAGTGTCTTGTTGACGAGAAAATGGGCTGTACAAGCTGACAGGAAGGTGACAGTAATGCAAATACACACTTATGCCATCCGTGGTGAGCAGAAAAGCATTTCAGAATGGATGCACGACAGAAGACAATTCTATATGGCCAAGAATAGGAATTTGAAATTACAGTACAATGTGTACAGGCAACCCAAAACTGGATATCCGAAGAACAGACCAGGAACAGACCGGAGGATTTAATGTATAATGATATAAGTACTGTAGATATAAAGTACTTTATGAACATTGCTATAATGTGTAATTAGTTTTTAACACCTATGTTTGCTTTCTAAGTATTGATGCGGTACTAATCCCTCAATACTTTTAATTTATGTCTGTTTATTATTATTATTATTATTACTATTATGCGAGTCATTAGTGAAATTATCTCTCCAGGGTGGGTTCTGTATTCCTGCACAGAAGAAAGGATGTGCACCGGGTACATCCTTCCTGCTTAGGAACAACCTGTTTCCTTTTTTTTTCTTTCTTTTTTTTTTTTATCAGACACTTAAGGAAGTACACTTTTGCTGTGCTGTGCATGAGATTTTACTCTACACAGCAGAACCATGGCGCTGAGATTTCTGCCTGAACAAGCAGTATGTGCCACGTGCAGACTGTCATGACTTCCACTCATCTGCCATTTATGAACTTGATTCTGACACTGTTGCTTAATAATAACACTCGTGCATTTATCACCCTTCACACAAAAACACACACCCACAGCCACACGCTGGGAGTGTCATATTCCGTGTCTTAAATATATCACTGTAAGTGTGTGTGTGTGTGTGTGTGTGTGTGTGTGTGTGTGTGGGAGAGGAAGTTCCTGTTCTTCACTGACTCACTTAAGCATGCCTTTCTTTCCTTTCATTGCCCTAGTAAAAACAGCAGCACTAAAGGTTGGAACTCTTGCTTTCCTCTTTTCCTTCCATGACTGGTAGGTTGTTTGTGGAGGCAGAAAACACATTTTTCCTTCCTTCATTCTCCTTCTAATATCAGACCCACTAGGCCATGTAGGTCCCCGCTTGACTTTTCACCTCTTTGACTTCTGAACTGACAGACATTTTCCCTTGATGGCACCCAACGAGTGCCGGCTTTCATTTTTACCTCCTACTTAATAAGACAAAGAGAGTGTGATCCAAAAAAAAGGAGGCAAAAAAAGAAAAGCCCAGCAGCCTTGGTGAAAGTGAGAGAGGAAGTTGATAAGCACGGGCTCTTATTTGTATCGCCTCTCATCAAAGTTTAACGACTGAGTAATTAGTTTGTATCTGTAACGGTTACTTTGCCATCAATAATGACCAGGCGAGCCTGGGTACGATTACCTGGCTGGACGTGGAGGAGGGATGGGAGGCGGGTGCGTTATAGGGTTACAGCCCACAGTATCAGCTCAATAGGGCCACTGTTATGTTGAACAAATATTTATGTAGTGTGAGGTTACTGGAACATCCTCACCAAGACTAAGAAGAATAGGCAAGTTGATTGAGGAATCAAATACACGTGTTTGGTATTATTGCCTTGCAAAGTAAAAAGACATTGCGTTTAGGTTGACCTGTTCACCCTTAAGACATTAATGGGAGGTATTCAGAGGTAATCATCTATAAATAGTATCTATTATGTTATAGTTCCAGTTACTGTATTACCATAAAATTGTTTTAATTTCTTTTAAAGTGCTGTTATATGTTCCAAACTACAGTGCAAAAGTCTTAAGCACATCTCATTTCTTCATCCATCCATCTAGAAACCTCTATAGTCCAACTAGATACTGTGGAGACCAAATACACTGAATACCAATGTATTTTTTCCTGTTTTTACAAGCATTGTAGGACAACCTACGGGCAATTTGGTTACACCAATTAATCTAAGCTGCATGTCTTTGGATTGTGGGAGGAAACCAAGGTACCCAGAGGAAACCCACTAAGCACGGGGAGAACAGGCAAACTCTATGCACACAGACCCAATGCAGGAATCCAACCTGGAACCAGAAGGTGCAAGGCGACAGTGCTAACCACTAAGCCACCGTGTTGCCCCATTTATTCATATTAAATTAAAATAAATGTAGATAAAATTAAAGAAATGAGAGCAAATGTTTTACTGTGACAGGTTGCAAAGCACCTAAACATTCAAATAATCAGCAGCAACCTTATTTCCCCTTTCATCTGTTCTAGCCACTCAGCATTCAGCATCACCAGTATACTAATTACCAGCCTGATCATCTGTAGCTGTCTCTCAGTGGTTCATGCCTTAGGTTAGATAGTTAAAACATAAGTTATTTAGTTAAAGCCTTCCTCTGAAACTGGTCAGGTACTGGGCCTGAACTGAAAATGAGAGCTAAAAAGGTCTCTTAGGAAGCCTGGAGAACCATTCATCAATACTACATTAAAATATACAAGAAAGTCTGGCTCTTTAGAAGCAAGATATGAAGAAATGGGTTGGGGGGGTGTGTGGCTCAAGACTTTTGAACAGTACTCTATGTATACTAGTAAAGGTGTACAATAACTTAAGGTTGATGGAGGAATGAACGAGATAGAAATCTACCACACGGTATTCTCTTTACAGTTCTGCACTACAGAAATTCCCACAAAAATTGGATGATGTTTAAATCTTTCACATGAAGAAGCCATCAGAGTTACCTGACTGAATTCTGGTCTTCATACAACTGTGATATAAACTGTATTGGAGGTTTTCGGGGAGTATAACAGGCACCTTTCAAACATAATTGGTCCCAATAAATTGGAAAGAAGGAATGCTTTCTGCTAATAAAATGCTAAAAGAAAATCTGACACCACCTAAATAAACCATGAGTTAAATTTAAAAATAACAATGATCGTTATATATGTAGGCCATAATACAGGAAAGATCTTTCAAAATGTAAAATAACTTCTTATCTTCTTACAGAAACCATTACGATGTACCATAAATGTGCTAAAAAACTATCAGATCCATTTTCTATACCTCTTACTCTGTTTAGGTTGATGGGGAACCTGGAGCTTATCTCAGGGATCTCAAGACATAAGGCAGGATGCACACACACACATACACACTCACACACCCAGTTCTACAGTACAGACAAGTTGGAAACACCAGCCAGCCTATATCGCATGTCTTGGGACAGTTGGAGGAAACCCACCAAGAACGAGGAAAAATGCCATACACATACAGTAGACCTTAGGCAAGATTCAAACCCCCAACCCAGTAGGCAACAGGGATCTAGGTGATAGAGCTATCATAGAAAATCAGTCAACATCTTTATTTAGAATTGAGAATTTAACAATGTTCTGCTAAATATGTTGTTCTACATGGATAAGCTGAAGAATTATTTAGGGAAATAGATAAAACCTTTTTCTTTTTTTAAAAAAAGACCTCATTTTCCAATGTGACAAGCCATTTTTTAATATAATACTAACTTTTTGCAACGAGAATTATAGGTTAAAGTAATCCTTTACTCCCCTCCCCCCAAGTGTTGATGTTAAGGTCTCTTTGGTTTCTATTATTTTGCCACCTTGTAAAAAAAATTAAATAACTGTTCTGGCAATAAGGCTGAGTTCTCTGTTTTGCTTCAAAGTAACTGTTCTCAAGAGTCTTTCAAGAGAAAAAAAAGTCAACATCAACTTTTTCAACTGCAAGACACACAGCCTTCAACAGAATACATAATTTCCTTTTCAAGGACATTCTCTTTCTCTCTGTCTCGCTCTTTCTGTTTTACTCTCTATCTCTTTTATCCAGTGCCTCAACTCTAGCTTTTTCTCTGAACACCCTGTAACAGACGTGCATAAACTGACTAAAGCTGAAAGTACATAGATCTTTTTTTTTTTTTTTGCTAGCATTTTTTTCCCATTCTGAATCCTGGCTGCAGTGAAATCCCAACCCTGCAAGCCACCGAGAGTTTTAAGGAGTCATGCACGTTTCGTCCAGCATCACGCAGGTGGACACATCAAAACATCAACTTGCATCGGGACTCCATATATCTGTTGGAACGCACAGGAACACTGTTGTTAAATTAGAGGAGAGAAAAGCAAGAACAGGCAGGAATCTCTGTACGCATACCTCTGGGAAAGCTCTGGGGAGTACTGTTGTCGACATGGATTAAAAGGGATAAAAGCACAAGATGAAACAAACACAAGCTTATTGAGTTACTTTAACCAAAGTGTACCGCCCGCCAATGCATGTCTACATCCCATCTGCTTTCTCAGAAGCCCCTCCTCATGTCTTCAGAGAAACACAGCTGTGGGGCCTCTCGCTGAACCCTCATCTGGGGGTTTTACAGCTCCTACCTAGGAGGAAAAAACACTCTTGTGTGTAACCGTAGTCTAACATGGAGTTTAGCTTTAAAGATGGGGATCATTTCTCCACGGCAGCTGCAAGTGCAGTAAACAGATCCAGGGTGCAGCTCACCTGAGCGAGCTGTGGAGGAACTCTATAAGGCCGTCTCAAATATCCAGCCTTTCCACTGCCACTGCTGCTCTAAGTGCAAGGCCATGAGGACAGGGTCTGGGGCAAAGAGAATGGGAAACATGCTGATACCCTGTCAAATATATACACTTGAAGTTGTCTGGCCATGTTAGCGTATTAGTGTACTCTTGAAACCAAACTTCTACTTCAAAGTAGAAGGTGTGATCAGACAAATCAGAGGTGTTAAAGAGTCAGCATCAGTCATTTTTGGCGTGCTAAAAACGTCACCCAATATGTCTGGCTGTCTTCAAATTATTCTAATTCTATGGCTAAAATTTCTCACTTTCACCACACGTTGTTTCAACGTGCTCATCTGAACAAGCCAAGACTGTATCAAAGGCTACTGTTACAGTGCAACTGTTTACTCAAGTATATACACTTCTTTTAATTCTATGTTTTTTGTAAAAAATATATATATATATTTTTTGTAATACAAATTTAGACAAATAGTAACGTATAATAATAAAGTTTTTTCACCGTGCAATTATTTATTTAACAAAAATAAAGCAGAAAAAAAAAAAAAAAACACGTCGGCGATACTAATTATTCCCTTACTGCTTCCACAGGATTTAAGGCTGTAAGTTGCAGCCAGGTGCTGCTAATCCTCAGCTTTTGATTAATTGATCGTCAGCAGCTGTGCAGAACTCTATAAAAGCAGAAGCTTTGCCAGTTTGCTGGTCTGGAGCATGCAGGTGTGTTAGCATAATGCCGAAGAAAAGACATGTGCAAAATGGTGTTAGAGAAGCAATTGTTGCTGCACATCAATCTTGAGGAAGATTATTCACAAATGTAAATCATTCAAGACAGTTGCCAATCTTCCTAGTCAGATAAAAAAAACCTAAGAGCTATATCTCAGACCCTACAGGCCTCACGAGCATGTTAAGTCCATGACAGCACAATTAGAAGAAGACTGAACAAGTATGGTTTGTTTGGAAAAGTTGCGGTTGCCAGGGAAAAGCCCCTTCTGTCTAAAAAGAACATGGAAACACAACTCAGGTTTGGAAAACTGAATCAGAAACAAAGCATAAGGCAAAAACCAAATAGTATTACATCAGAAACACCTCATACCCACAGTCAAATATGGTGGTTGAGGGGTGATGATTTGGGCTTGTTTTTCGGCTTCATTTTTGTTCAATAAATTATTGCAGTAAAAAAAAAAAAGCATTTGTTATTCTTCATCTGAAGTTGCATTTGCCTAATAGTGAGACCCACTAAAATCAGATTATTATGTTATTACACAAAAGTCCATAGAATTAAAAGAGGGGCTACTTACTTTTGAACATGACTAGAACAAAGGACATTGTGTGAATTAACTGCTCTAAATTAACTGTGTATGGACCTTTAACACATTTTTTAGATCTTGTTAATGACACAAGTATAACAAGTAATGTTCGCTACATAAGGAATTCATTCCTGGCACAAACAAATGCACCCTTTGTCATCCAATGCATTCAGCTCTAATTTTGGTCATTTGTGTAATGGCCTAATTGGTACTTGTGATAAAAGCTACCTGACTCTCTAGGCATGACATGTGACATGTGTGAAATACATGTTCTGTTTGCCCACACAGGATACTAAGCCCCTATATTTTCTCACATCTCCAATTCAAGATGGCTCGGCACGGTCTATAGCACTGTCATGTAACACCATGGTATGAAACCAGCTTCCTGGACAGAGGTTCCTCATTCCTCATCATCAGAAATCCTTAAGCACTCCTGGAGAGAAAACAGGCTCAAGACAGAAGGCTGCGCTCTGTCAAATCGAATGTTCACTAATTCACTCGTAGTTAGAAAAAGAGGAGACCTGCACATGAAGTTGGTTGTGAAGAACTCCTGAGCACACCTTCTGACAATGTATCAAATGAGAGTGTGGTTCTGAAAAACCAACTATCCTTCTCTCTTCATAACATATTTCTAAACTTGGACTCAATGATGTAGTTTTCTCCAATTTTCAGGGATTCTCCAGTGATGGGGGCACACCCAAATTTTTCACTCCTCGCTCACTCTGGAATCTGGCATGTGAGAAGAGTTGCTGGGGCAGTGAACACAGTCAATTAACAAGCTGGCCCTCAGTAAGCTGCTCAGTGGGGAAGAACACTCTTCACCGTCAAACCCAAATAGCACCCCATCTCTAGCCCAGCTATTTTGATTCATTCTGATCCCCTGAACTGATCTTCTTGCCTCCTTTTATCATCCAAGGCCTTTCACTGCAATATATCACAAGTCATGTCATGTTAAGCGACCCCGCCCCCTCACATTTCTGCTGATGAGGTTGCCGCAATGCCAGATGAACTTGTTATTTTCAGTTTCCCAGAGGAAGTGAGGAGTGAAGAATTTGGGCACGCCCCATCACTGGAGAATCGGTGACACAATATTTACAGCATTACAAGGCTACTTCAAGTATTTCATTCCATGTAGGTCATTCAGGTGTTTGTTCAGTCTTTTGCCATTTGATTGTACTTTTTCATTTCACAGTTAGCTGATCTTCCACCAAACTATCCAATGTAGCACAGGGCTTGGTTTCAACCTACTGTAGGTCTCTAACATTTTCCCATTGCTGCCTTCTCCATTCTACCTGTAGCAAGAAAATAGACCAATCCTCCCTACTTAGAGTAAAGTCTGTTCAAGTGGCTTGAATTGACCCACCATCTCTCAAAACACAATGAAGTCCCAGGTAGTAGATGGAACTTCCCATGCTTGTCCAGACAACTCAGCTTTGACTTGTACTTATTTTTTCTCTTTACTATCTCCATTCATGGTTTAAGTATATTTATTGGGAACAGTTAGGACTGCAGGATGTCTTTAGCCTAGAGACCAACTGATGACGTCTTCAGGATCTATTAAAGCCCTCAAAATGTTAACACCCCAGGCACCTTCACAACTAATTTCCTAGATCTCCTAAGGAGTCTTGCGCTTTTAAAACCTTCTACCAATGACCTGAGGGCCACTCTGCATGTCTATTGTGTTTGCCGATGGCTATATTTGCTTAGATCCTGATATTTTTGTACAAGCATAAGAGTATATATTTCTATATAGACTACAAAGCATTTGTGTGAGTCAGTCTGGATAAGGGCATATGCTAAATACTTTGAACATAAATGATATTTTCAAGTGGATATTTGCTTTCCAAGGAGGGTCATGAGTACATATTGAACAAATGACAAGTGACAGGATGCAAACAAACTTTGTTTTCCCTAGTTAACCTCTTTACGTCTGTAGAATTTCCTACGCGTTTCAGCAGTGGACGATGAAAAGAGAGAGCAAATAAAACATATCCTCGTCTGACAACGACTTTGATAACAATGAAAGCTAGTGGTCAAAGTGCAGACTCCTTAGATTAGACCAATATAAAATATACAGTACAAACCTGAAGCCTTCTTTGGCTTGTCATTCGGGTGGAACCCTTAAAAAAATTCTAATTTACTGTATGTACTGTAGAAGCCCAGTGTAAAGCAGAGAAGAGTTCCATATGAAGAACGCTTGAACTCCACTGTAAATGTGTATAAGGTGTAGGAAATCAAGTTGGATGTTACTGTGGCTGAATTCTTCCTAACAGCCAAGAAAGACAAGATCTTGGCCAGAATTCAAGTTTACTGTATTTATTTTGACACCTCGACTTTAGGAAATCATAAATATATTGCATCAAAAGGACATGGGAGTGCTTCATTTGCTTTTTAAGACTATCTCGGCTATATTTCTTCATGAACAAAATGCATAAGGAATCAGTTAAGACTTTCAGTGTTCAAAACACTTTAAAAAAAAAAAAAAAAGTTGGTCTAAAAAGTGTTTAGGTCAAGCTCTGACCATGTGAATATGACATGGTGAATGTCACTTTGTTCAAAGCTAATAAGACAAAACTACTGTAGATATTGTAATAGACTGTGAAGGGATTTCCGATCAAAATGATTTGATCAAAATGATCAAAATCACAGCATCCGGTGATGCATAGAAAATAATTAGTGGGGCTTTGTTCACATTAATGTTGTGAATGCATGTGAATGTTGACTGAAAACACTAACTGACTAACACGGTTGTAAAAATGGGAATAAATACAATGGTCACCATTGGCCTCCACAGTCCCTAGTTGGACTACAGAGGTTCCTAGACGAACGGATGGATGTTCACGTTACCAAACTGAAGTAACTCAATTCCGATTTTTACTCTAATGTGACTGATTTGTTTTGTAGGGCTGTCTGAGCAAACAAATCTGATGTTTTTTAGATCGAACTGGAGTCATCACAGTCTTTCATATGTGGTCCTATCAGATACATATCTGACATATGGTCAAGTGACTTGAATGAGAATGGTGAGCTTGGAATTCATATGACTTTTTTGCCTCTGTGCATGAGTCAGCCGCTGTCGTCATCAGTCAGCACCAGCAGCGCGGGGATTTTATAGCAGTACTAGCAACAGCTGCTAAAACAGCTAAAGTGAGGTGTCTGGTTTTTCTTCCTTCTTCTGCACCTCTATGAATACAGCAGACTAACTTCTTGCCGTCCTCCAGAGCAAAATCCCAAGCATGTGTACTAAAATCGCATTTGCTGCTTGCACATATTAACCCAGATTTTTTAGGCAAAGACATATCAATGTGCTGGCAAGGACTTATAAATCTGCGCATACGCACCGTTTCAGAGGATAGACGTGTTCACATAAAGTCAGATAAAAATCACTTGCAATTACAAACGCAAACAAATCCAATCTGACCAAAATTGAACAATGTGACATAAGCTTTGAGTCTGGTTCTTCTTCATTCTAATAGACGTGAGACCAAACTATAAGAGCAAAGAATTTAACCCAGTTTCAGTTGTCATTAAGATAAAATAATAAAGCGAAAATCTTCATTAAAACATGCACCTTTTAAGGTGTTTGTGACCTTTTCTCACGGCAAAAGAAAAATCTATGTGTATGTCATTGTGGTGGAAGCCCCTGTCTTTGCTCATCTGTCTCTGTTCGTTCAGGGCTAAACAAGAATGTCACCATTATTGCTATTGATCTCCAGCAGTTAGGATCGATTTACCCTTCCCGGCAGTCCCCGGCTGCTTCACGTCCATCACAGCCTGGGAGTTTTCCAGCCCAGAGTCACATCTGGAGCCTCGACGTCTGTGCACGTGTGTATTTTGGGCTGTTCCAAGCTCTTGATCAGACTCCAGTCTCCCACGATCATGCACCATTTACTGCTTTTGTGTTGGAACCGTCCCACATACAATTGGTAAAATTAAGAGCTCGAGCTTGACTTGCGCACAGCCTGCTGAAGTGATAAGTGTGCTTTTGATTTATCGCATGACTTCCGCAAGGTCATATAAGTGGATGTGCTTATTTCGTGTCTCCGCAAGACCTCTGAAAGGCTTCCCATGGGTAACTCACGGCCCTTACTGCAGGCTGCTTTTCACATCAGCTGGGCTTTCCAGCTCTTTAGCAGGCCACAGAGCCAGCCAGTGTGGAACCACTCAGCGGGAAGCAACATAAAACAGAGACGTCTTTCGACATCGTTGCATCGGAGTGGTGCTGAAGACAAATTAGCAACCAAACCTTGGAAAAAGGGCCAACTGGAAAGGATCACCAGAATTCTCAAAGATATTTAAAGATAAATACATGCTGTAGGAAAAGCTTGCTGTGGCGTTTATGAGAGCAAATACATACACAGACTTTCAAAGCTTTTAAACAGAACAGCTGTCTAAATCGTCCTGAATGTTTTCTTGCTCTAAACACGCAGCCATCAACAAACCAGCATCGAGTCGGTTAACCAGTATATTTGACATACTGTAAAAAATATAACGCCGATGTTTTTGGACCTTTCTGGGTATTCTCAGAGTGATTCAATAGCTTGGTCTCTATTGAGTAATTTATAGCAATTACAGCAATCTCTTCACTCGGGGCATAATGGGCAGCCTTGCGTAAACACACATGCTTGTGATTGAAATTGGAAAAACTGGAAAGGCTTCCAGTTTAGCAATACTTGTCTTGGTAGACATATGCAGCAAGCACGAACTGAGATGCTTTTCACAATACTACAGAACTTTTGCAATGTTTAAACAATTTTGCAAGAAACTTTCTTTGGCCCTTTCTCTGACAACGCATAAAGGATTAAGGCATTTAAGCAGACATGTAGCTTTTGCAGAGTGATTTGGGAAAACCAGAAAGATGGTGCTATGGCTATCCATAAGTGTTTTTGACACTACATTTGACAATATGCCACACCATGGTACTTGGTTCTACTATGGTACATACTGTACTTTGGTAGCTTATATATTATTATATATATATATATACACACACACTACCGTTCAAAAGTTTGGGGTCACTTTCTAACTCCATGATCGTTCCTGATTTTTATTTCTTTCTACA
>JAOVVA010000021.1:5935725-5948541 GCA_028565275.1 Leiocassis micropogon
CTTTCACCTGGTACAGTATGTCATATCTCCAAAGGTTAATACTCAGTACTTTTGGGAATACCATGAAATTTAATGAGTACCATAGGTATCTAATATGGTACTGCCTGTACTATACCTTTATAAGTGTATTGTAAGCATTAACATATCTAACACAGTACAGTACGTACAGACATATTATAGTAGATGTTAGATATGTTAACATTTGGTAGCTACTGTGGTATCCAATAAGTTCCATGGTATTCACCAATGCATTGTGGTACATACCATATTACTACCAAAGTCCCACCATACCTACAATGGTATTCACCACAGTATATCATACATGGTCATGAGAAAGTCTAGCTTGAAATTAATGTGACTTTTTTGCCTTTTTTTGCATGGGATTTTGTAGCAGTACTAGCAGCAGCTATAACAGTTATAACAGCAGCTTAAACAGCTAAAGTGATGTGTCTGGCTTTGTTTCTTCTTCTGGACCTCAAAAAATACAGCAGAATAACTTTTTGCTGTCCTCTAGAGCAAAATCCCAAGCATACATTTGCTAAAATCATATCCATTGTTTGGTTGCACAAATATGACATATTTAAAACCAGATGGCGCGAGCAAAGACGTGCGAGCAAAGATGCGCTTGCCATTTCAGAAGACTGATGCGTTCACATTAAAGTCAGATGAAAGTCACTTGTAATTATGAATGTGAACAAATTCAATCTGAACGGAACTATGTGACTTGTGATGTGAACATAGCCTTTCTATTATCACTCCTGCCAAAAAATCTAACTTATAGATTGTGATCTAGACCAAAGTATGGTGGTACATACCATGGTACATGGTGCCATAGTACCAATCCTGAAGAGTAATGTCTAAAGCACTATAGTAAAACTACTGTACTCTATGGTATGTATCACAGTGGCACGATGGCTTAGCGTTTAGCACTGTCGTCTTGCAACTCCAGGGTCTGGTTTCGGGAAAAAAGTAAAAAACATGCTAACATTAACAAAGATTGTATTGGGTAAAGCGCCTGTTTAACAAACATGGTTGTGAAAAAAGTCAGTTTGCGTGCAGATTTCCAAAGCCTTGCTAACTAAGCGTGATTGAGTTGTTGGAATGCTGTAAGCCTAATCAACTAATAAGGTCAGATATAATCAGATACTGGCTGTCAAAATGTCAGCGACACCATCATCAAGGACATCAACATCATCATCATCATCATCATCATCATCATCACTATCATCATCAAACCAAAGAACAGCACCGACAAAGTTTAAAATGGT
Organism: Leiocassis micropogon; assembly: GCA_028565275.1. Taxonomy (NCBI): domain Eukaryota; kingdom Metazoa; phylum Chordata; class Actinopteri; order Siluriformes; family Bagridae; genus Leiocassis; species Leiocassis micropogon. The sequence goes on from JAOVVA010000021.1 coordinate 5,936,994, forward strand.
CAAATGACCCAATAATAAATGAGACAATAATAAAAAGTACATTTAGCCAGGAGAACAAAAGTGAGTGAATGAATCAAGGAATATTTCCCCAATGATGCTTGCAGGAACAGAGATCAGTGGAGTAAAAAGCCGACAACGTGACTTTGACATCAGGTTATAAGATGTTGATGATGATAATCAGAGTGAGAACTCATGTCCTGTTTTAAAGTCTTTAATATTTGTCAGAAATTTTTGTTGTTTCATAAGTACTAGTAGGGTTATAAATGTCCTTTATGTACAGGCGGACATTTTTTCATTTAATTTTAATAAAACCTTTCAGTGTACTTTTCTTCTTTCTGTGCACATTTTTGGAGGTACAATAAGCAGACAAAAAAAAAAAAAGAAAATATTCTGCATTAAGCAGAAAAGCCTACAAGAATATGCAAGGAATGCAGTTACTTTCCAACTCTAACTCAGTGTCCTGTTCTCTGCATTTTTGTATCTTAATTTCTTTGAGGTCAAAAATCTGGAATGAACTAAACATATAATAATGTAATTCTCATCTAAAAGTGTTAACTCAGCCTTCATCAGCAATATGGTCTATACAATTAAGGTGAATACACGTAAGTCAAATGGTAGATGCTTAATATAATAATGATTATAAATAATTATAAATATATTTTTATTGGGGTGTTATTTAAGAACAAAAACAGAATCATTGAGTATACTGTACAAGGATGTACATTTTATTTAACATTTATTGAAGGAGTCTCCAGTATCAGTGCTATAGTATCAGTGCTACAGCCAGTAAGCTTTTTCTCTGGAATAGGTCAAGCTTTTTGTTTTTGGCTTATTACCCAACAAAATGCAGTCAACCTCAGCACAAAGCACACCATTTTCAAGTTAAGAGAATTCGTTTGTGCTCTTAGCCCCAGGGTTCCTAGCTTGGCCATCGAGCTTAAAAATCTCAATTGCTTTGTAAAAAAAAACACATTGATCAAAAATAAGTAACCCCTTCTAAAGCCGTTCTAAATCTCACTCAAAGGTCTAACCATTAAATATCATTGGGATTCTACAGTCAGTTAGCAAGAACCTACCTTTGACTCTCTATTCATACACTAAACTCGTCATTTTACTCTCAGCTGGGTCTTCTGACTGAAAAGAAAATGGTTGAACCATTTAGGAGCTATGAACATGTTTTTGAGACATTCATGGGAAATTCATGCCAAAAAATGCCATCCAGACCCTGATTTTTAAAATACGTGAAAACATGATATCCTGCACAATTCTCCTCTTTTCTGATTTTTTTTAAAATTATGCTTTAAGACTAATGGTTCCTGAGATATCAGGCAATTAATTAACACTGTCACTTTCTTATTTCAAGTTAGTGCAAGACATCAGGTTAGAAGATACAGTATCAGCCATGCAGCAAGAGCTGTTGCTAAACAACCAGGCTAAATCACCTCTGTCCACTCACACACACTCACACATCCAGGATGGTGAATATCCGTATCTCAGGAACACTTTGGCCTAGAAAAAAGCTGTTCATCATTTTCCCAGGAAAACCGTGTATCTGTGCACCCCTACTTCACAGTTTCTCCAAGAATTGTTTTATCCTTATTTATATATCATATATTTTATTTTTAATTAATATTCCCTGGTCCTGTGTCCGTCATCATTTCTTTCATCATTTCTGGAGTCTCCTCTCCAGCTTCCAATGAATCTCGGGACAGGTTGGGCCAAGAAGGACACACCATTGTATCCTTTATTGTCAGTAAAAAGTAGGCTGCATATTAAAATTAAATCCTGTTTTAAAATTAAATAATCAATAAAATTTTTTTTTACACTTTTTCAGCTGTAGGATTTTTTTATATTAATAATAAAATGCCTTTTTAATACCAATATTGTAATACTTACTGTAATAAGCTGCTTCTAGGATGTTTGAGAGGTAAAATTAAAGTAGTAGATAATATTTAACTAAAAGACATACATATACAGTATTAAGACATTATTCATGTTATTAAATCACACAGCTCCTGTAATAGTTGTCTACTCGGAGGTTAATCATACATGATATTAAGTAGAATTTAATTTTGGCTTCAAAACGAATTAACTCCTTAATCTGACGGAGCCCGACTTTCTTCTTCCCATGATCGACAGTGGAAAAAAATAACTACGCTGCATATGGATATTAGGGAGAATTATATAAAAGAAGGTAATATTTTTAGACGGCAATTACACCATGGAATGACTGACTCAAAGTGCAGACTTCTTGCCTAATAAACTGCTTAAACTCACTGCCGGGTCACACAAGACTTGATGAAAAAAGACGGAGCCACACAAAAACAAACATTATCATTGTAACATTGGGCCTTAACAATGCTGAAATAAAAAGCACAGTTTTGACTTATGTAATCTTTTTAATTTTCCACAAGAATTAAATTGCTCTCCCCTTCTTTGTCTATTGTATTGAAGGAGTAAACCCTTCCCCTTCTCTTATAACTGTTAGCGTTCTATTTAAATAGAATGTTCTTTGTGCGATGCCAAAGACCATTTTCGGCTCTGATGAGGCGAGCGAGTGGAGTCAAACAGCCTACATTTGGAAGTCATTACAAATCAGGCACATGTGAATAGAGCTACTGGATGTGCTGCTGCTTTTAGGTCTTAAACAGCTTGATGAGCATAGAGAGACCCGCCAGCTCATTTCGGGCTTGGGACACACCTTCATATATTCACTTCTGCCAGTTTACGACCTCACCGCAAGCAGCTTTTTCTGACCAACAACAGGTTTCCACAACTTTAAAAGGGCAACTTTGTGTATAAAACAGCCTCACTAGCACTTTAAATCTGTCTGTAAAACCCAGTTTAATCACTGGCATAATGCAAAATGCTACTCATAAACTTTCTCAAAAGGACAACGACAAATCCTTTATGAAACAGCGAAGTAAGACTACAGCGTTATAAAGTCACTTGTAAACAAATAATCTAATAAACTTTGTAACACTCCATCTTGTAAAACATCCTTTGAAACAAACAACATGCTAGCGACACTCTCTCGATCCCTTCCCTGCTAACGTTGCATGATCATTGACCTTTTGGTGCTATACTTCTCACATTTAAAAATGAGTAACACATTTTTAACCTTTAAGTCTGCACCATAATTTACATTGTAGTTTATGCTTTAAAGTTATCCAGAGTAATAACTTAGCTAGTTAGCATAATTCCTCTTATTCATTTATCTTCCATACCATTTTTGGTATCTGTGTAGGGTTGCAGGGGGCTTGGAGCTGATCCCATGGTGCCTAGCGTGCAAAGTGTGGGATTTTCTGCAAGTCTTTAGATTGTGGGGGAAAATGGAGTACCTGGAGGAAACAAAGCACAGGAAGAACATGCAAACAGACCAGAGGTGAGATTCGAACCCCAAACTCTGGTGGTGTGAGACTGCTGGAGATGGTCTGGTCTACAGGGATTTCCTGCTTGCGTAACTGTTTCTGCCCTTACTGGAGCATCAGTGTACTGTAGTATGAAGAATATCTAAACAAAATAACAACAAAAAAGTCGGATGCAGCAGCCGTGCTGCTGTTGATTAACATCATGTAACAGCACTTAACCATGTTTTAAGGGAACCTGTCCCTCAGGGAGTGGATATCATGTAAATATGATTTTTTATTCTTATTTATATATCAGATATTTTATTTTGATAAAATATTTATTTATTTTTAATTGATGTTCTTGGGTAAATCAAGGAGTTAACCTCCACTTCTGGAAATTGTGTCCAATGTAGAAATCCCAAAACGTGCAGATCCTCAAATCCTCAATCCCTATATGTCCAACAACAGAAATGATATTTGTAGCCTGGTACGAAAAAAAAAAAAGTTTTGGTGTCCATAGCTAGATTTCTCCATTCATGGTAACTCATCAGTTAAAGTTACATTAAGCCATAAAATGATACATAATTAGGGGCAAAGTAACATAGACAGCTGGTGGTAACTGGGGTAAGTAGGCGTGTTTCAATCAACAGCCAGGCTCTGTTCATTCAAAAAAGCTTTGGGTGATGTTATAGATATTGTTTCCAGTTCTTGTACAATCTATGTTGATAACGTCCTGACATCTCCAAGTAATAGTATGTAATTCAACAATTAAAAATTGTTGACACCCATGAAAGGTACTGGGCACTACTAGTTCACAAGTGCCAGTTCTTTTCTTGTTCATGATTGTTGACCTCATTTTGTAACTGTAAATCAGACAACCCACATGAATATAATAAAAGCATCATTTTAATATCTGTAGACTTCTACTAGTCCACTATCTCTGTGGTCCGGCCCTTTAATTGTTTACTTCTCGCTTCTGGTCAACAATCTGTTGAGTGTTTTATCATTTTTACTTGTTACTTGCTTCCCTTCATTAACTTGTTTATTTATACCCTCTCTGGACCGTATGTGGTTTCCAGGTCTTCGGTAATCCTACGCCATGATTTCATTGGCAGTTTTTCCAGTTATTCACTGAGTTCATAGAATTTTATGGCTCTGACCTTTTGCCCTGACGTTTATTGTTTTTTTTGTCCACTCCATCCTGGCATGAGGAGTATTACAGCAGAGCAGTTTTAGAGCGTTCTCTCTCTCTCTCTCTCTCACACACACACACACACACACATGCACCTGCTGCTCCATCCCACATGCTACAAACATGAACAGTATGCAGTTTTTTATCCACCTCCTTGTTTTTATCATACTGCAGCATCAGTCATGGGTGTAGTGACATAGTGATGGTGTGAGATCTTCTGGCCCATATATCTGCTGTGTGATCTCGTTCTCCCAGGCCAGAAAATATGTGTGTGAAAGGCTGTCAAATCGTATTATAGTCATGCACTCGGGCAATCAATATGACAGAGTCTGGAGACAAATCAGGAAGGAGAGTTGGAAAAAGAACGACATGCCAAAAGGGATGCTGTGAATTTCTTTCTTTTTATCTTTACATTCCTGCCTACATTGTTTCTCAATTTGATTCAGAAATAAAAAATGTAAAAGAAACAGTTTGTTTTATGACAATTTATTCATTGCATAAAACATATTACATTATCACTAGAAATGTCATACAGTATATGCTTTGCCACTATTGTTTAATTATACATGTTATAATTTAATAGTCTCTATATAACTGTTTGAAAGATTCATAACTGATTTAAACCTCTGTGTTCTTGTACTTATTATGGTGTACATAATTTACACAGGTAATTTTAAAGCCGTCCGTAAAAATCTCATAAACTTTACATTTTTGGAGAAATCTGAGACCGAGGTGCAAGACTCATATAAAATATTATCTCATATAAATCAGTCTGGATTGTACTATAAACTTAATCTTTATCTTAATTCGGTTAAATTTTAATGCGCTCAGCTCACACACTAAACCAAACATGACAGTTGGACCCGGTACATGTTATTTATTCACACGCAATAAACTTGAATGTAGAGTATACTGTGTTATATTTATATGCATTTATACTGTATATGAGTATACATTATATGAGAGAATATATATATATATTCTTACATATTGCATTATGAATGCATGAAGCACTGTAGAAAAGCTTCGAGACTCTAATACTGTTAAAAAAAATAAACTAAATTCGTAATTAAAAAAATAACTATGTAGCATAGAATACATCTTTTAATATAAAACTAATCATGGACTAATCATCACAATAGACTAGTATGTATTATAGATTGCATAAATAGGTGCTTTATTAATTTGTGCAATTCCACTCATTTATAGTACCATTCACAATTATTGGCATTCCTTCTAAAGAATAGTAAAAATGGTTAAGGAAAGGTTTAGCGAAGTAGCTTTATCTCAACTGACAAAAAAATCCAACAGTTTATTAAAAGAGAACTATTTCTCCAGAGAACTACAAATTCCCCATCAAAATTATTTTGAGTATTTGCATGCATCGTATTTGTTGTAAGAGATGCATGCTTCCTTGCCTGTTTTACTAATTTTTAAGAGGGTGCCAATAATTGTGGAGGGCACTGTATTGTTTCTTGAGTTTATATATGTGTGAATGTGAATGACGATCCCAGGCCGATCCTTTAAAATACTGTAGGTGGATAACTTGTCACCAACTTGCGGAAAAGAAGGATCTGTGTGTGGGAACTGTACACACGATCATTCACCAACACCGCTTGAACATTACAGGAATTCGGCAGAGAGTTATTGCCACATCCCCCGTACAGTTCTGACCCTGCTTCAAGCCATTTCCATATGTTTGGGCCATTTAAAAGAGTTCCTGGGAGGCCAGTGTTTCACATGTGAAGCAGGCAGCACTAACAAAACTTTCTATCTTGATGGTATCCAAGCACTAGTAAAACACTAGGATAAGTGCATTAGTGTAGCTGGGGATAATAAAGAGAAATAAGGGAGTTTTTACTCTCATAACCTTGTTCTGTTATTCAAAAGTCCAAGTTTGACTTGAACACCCCTTGTAGAGTAATAATAAAGGAATGAATGATTGTAATCACGGCTGATGTTTATAAACTATAAAGTAGACTCAACAGTACAGAAACCTGAATGATTGTTTGATAAAAAAAACCCAAAAATGATGCTGTAATTTCCAGGAGGGTGCGGTGTACATTTTTTTTCTATTATGGAAAGGATCCAAGGGTGTGGTTGAGGTTCCGACTTCCTCAGGGTGATGTTTTTTTTTCATCCTGAAGACGTATGCTTCCATAATGGCTCACGTGCTTGGAAAAACATTAACATTTCTGTTTGAGGCTGTATTCTACAATATTGAAGCACTTAAAAATTCATTCTTTAAATACTGATTTATTATTATTTTTTTTATTATTCCCGTGTACATTTTTACTGAGAACACACACACAACTTCTTCTTTTTTTCCTCCCCTTATTTTTCCTGTGTTGCCGTGCCACTGGGAATGGCTTTATCTCTGCATCACTGCACATGTGGTGTGGTGTGGAATGTGAAAGCCTGGTTGATTGACAAGGACACAGTGACATGTGTAGAATGGTGGTGCTCCCATGTCCATCTCAGTCTACAGCTACATCATCCAAATCAGCCTAATCTTATTTACACTCTAGAGTTCAAAGGACAATTTTATCAAATACAAAATGAATAAATGAATGAATGAATGAATGAATTAATAAATGAATAATTTAAAAGATGACAGTAATAAGAAGGAACATAAACTATTAATTAACAGCATAATGATAGAGGGACACGACCATCAACTTCTTAACTTAAGCAGTTCAAATGAATCACAATCACATTGAGAAAAAAATGATGCCTTTTGCAACATCAGTGGCTTACATTCCTGCAATCAGTGCCAGCTGTGTTGCTAAATCAATATCCCAAAGCCCCTCTTGACAAACACGTGTGCGCTTCTCAGCGGGATATGATTCGCACTCTTTTCCAAACCTCTGTCAGATGCAAATTTATCTGATACAATTCACTTCCCTCTAGTTTTTCCTCCCTCTCTTTTGTTCTGGCTGATGAAATTGAGGGGATAACTGAGCCAAACAGCATATCGTCTCATTGTCTGCTGTCCTCCCATGAAACTCTAAAGTGCTACTTATAGTCAGTTTTATAAGCAACAAGATAAGCACTACATGCTATCATCAACCAGTTCTACTTAAATTTTCTTGACTGAGAATACTGTATATCATATTGTATGTGTGTGTTATATGTATGTGTACACACAACGCACACACACACACACACTGCATCATCATATATGTTTTCTGTCAATTTTAGATTGCATTTTCTTGAGGTTCCATAGAGTCATGATAAGGAATTTTGCATGTTATGATGTAAACATCTGAGACCTCAACATGGAACCCTGTGGTACCCCAGGTTTAATGCTTAAACTTTCATTTTTTCTTTTTTCTTTTAATGCTTAAACTTGCTTAAGAAAATAAAGAACACAAGGATGAATGACGATTTTAAAATTGGAAAAAAGAAAGAAAACAAAAGATTGAATAAAATTCAAAACAGAACGATCAAAAGTAACAAAGACAAAATAAATAGGAAAGAAAGAAATACTGAGAGACTAAGAAAGTTAAAAAAAAAAGAATTTCACGGAAACACAACAAAAGTATCAAAAACATAGATAGATAGATAGATAGATAGATAGATAGATAGATAGATAGAATAAGGAAGTGTAAAAGAAGCATTTCTTTGAAAAAATGTGGGGACAAAATGAAACAAAGAATAAGGAAAATAAGGAAGAAAGTAAGAAGGAAACTGAAAAAGAAATGATAAAAGCATGAAAATGTCCTAAAGAAAGAATGAAAGTAACAAAGTGAAATAAAAAAAATTAAAAAGAAAGTACAAAATAAATAATGTAAAATAAGAGTGAGGAAAACGAGGAACATAATGAGTAATAACAATTAAAAGATCTAGAAAGAAAGAAAGAGAGAAATGATAAAACAATTAATAACAATTAAAAAAAAGTAAATAAATAAATAACTAAATAAATAAACACAAGATAAAGAAAATACCAGAGAGAGAAAGAGAAAACAAAGAACAAACTAATAAAAGGTGATAAAGGAAAAGTGATACAGAAAGAGAAATAACAACAAAGAAACAAAAGAATGAAACAAATATAAACACATGAAAGTACACATTTAAATCTTTTATTAAAATAAGCTTGAAGCAGCCCATGACCTTGTAAGGCCACACAATGTTAACCAAACTACAACAAACAGCTGATGAACTGCACCTAGATCTTTATTCATCCAAAAAAACACAAAAGCAAAACTCCTTCTTTGAAATCATGCCCATTCCTGTTCCAGCTAATTATTACACATCTTTTACGCTGTCTGTTTTCAAAGGTAATTAATTTTCAAAAAAAATTTTTTATACAAACACACACACACACACACACACACACCACATGAATATGAAGCTTTGCCGCTCAGCAAGGCCCGAAGCCTTACACTCACCCATGTGGATGTCTAAGTAGAAAGGATCCATGAAGAAAAGCTGCCTGATAATCAGATCCTTCCCTCTTTCACTTCTCCCATGCACCAACTGCTGGATGGAGAGAACGAGACTCTTTCGGTCTGCTCCAAAAGGCGCTGTAGATTGAGCAGCTTATTTCAGGCCAGTTCTTTAAAGAATAGACTGTCCCCCGTCGCAGATCAATCTGTTGAGAGGTCCGCTTTCTCTCTGAATTAGGAAATCCTGGCTTTCTTCCACGAGAAAAGCGATCGAGAGCGAGCATTGCAGGATAAATTTGCGAAACCAGACTTTCTCATGGCACTGGCACCTCTGAGCACAATGGCGGACTAACGTGGCTTGTTTCTCTGTTTGCTTTACCTCACAGAAATAGGATTTTGTCTAAGTTTCACAGTCAATGGCATACAAACAGGAATGTAGATTAAATATGGGACAATTCTGGGAAATTTTTGTTTTTTTCTGAAATTAATTATTTTTTTAAAGCATACATGTTTATTATAAAGACATTTTAAATTGACTTATTTAATATGATTATATGTAAGAAATGAAATATCATGGGTTGTGTTATAACAGGATAATAATTAACCGTGGTAATGTTTATTAATATTTTGATATTAATATTGATTCCTACATCTGTCTGTGTGCATGGAGTTTGCATGTTGTCCCCTGCTTGGGGACTTCCTCCTTGTACTCTGGCTTTCTCCCTAAGATGAGCAAATTAGGCTAATTGACCACACATAGTGTGCATTGCAATTACATTGGCACCCTGCCCAGGCTCTAGATGGGGATGCCCTTGTCCAGACCGACTTACATTTTTATCTCATTACATTGTACATCTGAGCAGTCGAGCTCAAGGGCCCAAGAGTGGCAACTTGGTGGTCGTGGGGTTTAAACCTGGGACCTACCAAACCGTTAGCCTAATCTGCATGCATTTAGACTGTGGGAGGCAACCGGAGTACCCGGAGGAAACCCACCAGGCAGAGGGTGAACTTGGTGCAAGTCTTCATACACAATGGACCACTAGGTGGCAATTGAACCCAGACCCTGGAGGTGACAGTGCTAACCACTAAGCCACCATGCTGCCGCATTTCACAATACAAAATGAAAACAAGCAACACACCCCTAATCACCCCGCAACCTCCCATCCCACACAACAGAACAACAGCAAAAAAAATAACCCCCACACCTGTTTAAAAAAAGGCATGTCAAGCCAGACAATCCAAAAACCATCATAAACCAACAAAGAGTGAACCAAAATATGATTTACGCATTACAACGCATGACTGTTACGCATTACAAAGCATTGAATATATCGCCATTGTTATCAAAACAAGAACAGAGCTGGGGTGTAAAGAAGCACTTTACCTTTACGTAAATCAATCAAAGTGGAAAAATATGAGACTGTGACAGACACAAATAAATCTACTACACACTCTATGAATCCTGAAAAGCCCTCAAAAGCATAACAAATGGAGTACATTTACAGATTAATATTTCAATCTGCAAATGAGGTCGATTAACTAACCTGCCTTATCTTGTTCATCTAATACGGCGAGAGGGAAAAGACAGTGCGGCTGGGCCGATCAGGCTCGTGTGATCACCCTTGCTGCAGAGGTCACGAGAGGGGACAATCGAGAGCTTTAATAACCCACCATGACTCAGAGCATAGCCACGAAGTGACATTCGGTGACAAAAGACATACTGAAGACATCCATCACTGCGGTGGGGGGAGAGGGGATAAGGGGGGGTGGTATAAAGAGGAGAAATAGAGCAATGTGGTTTCGCTTTGGGTTGAAAGGAATATGGGACACTAAGATTTTCCTTTGGGTGTGCACTATAATGAGTTTCTGTAAATGATTTCAGTTTAAGTAATTGTTCCGAGTCAGATTGACATTTAAAAATAAGGGCAATAAAAAATATACAGTAGACTGATAATATCAGCATAGGTTATTGGCTGGAATATTCATATTGTATGTAAATAATGCATAATGAATAGTCATACAAGGTGTTTACATCATCATCATCATCATCATCATCATCCTCATATGTATTCGATGCTGCTGATCATTTCTGCTAATACTATACCAGATTATACCTGATTAATGCACTACAGAAAAAAAGAAAAAACACAAGGCTTATTAATGGGCCAGTAATGTTTGCCTCATTCCCCAGAGCTGACGTGTTTATTAAATATTTCTCTTATTGAACCTTTAATTAGCTTTAGGTGCTCTGTTTTTACTTTTAAAGATAGAAATGAGATAGATTGATAGATAAGAACAAACCCCAAGAATAAAAAATTAATGAAATACAGAAAAAAAGAAAGAGATAACTGATAAATTGATAATGATAAAAAAGTGAAAGGAGGAAAGGAAAAGCAGAAAGGTGTCTGCTCTCAGATTAAAGATTCTTGCCTAAGGAAATAAAAACAGACTGTTTTTGAGTCGCTGCTAAACACGCAGCACATGTGCTCCGAGGCGAGCGAGTTCACAAGCTATCCAAGATACTAAGTAAACAAATTAAAGCTCAATATCTGTCCATGTGCCTCCATCCTCGCTCCTCCCAACCCCCCTCAAAGCCCTCATTTCATCCCACCTCACCC
>JAOVVA010000021.1:5948641-5974648 GCA_028565275.1 Leiocassis micropogon
TGAAGCTGCTTTGAGACAATGACCATTGTTAAAAGCGCTATATAAATAAAATTGAATTGAATTGAATTGAATAAAAAGTAAAATTTATTTAATGATCTGAATCATTTAAGTGTGACAAATATCCAATAAGTGCCTTGCAAAAGTATTCACACCCCTTGAACATTTCCACATTTTATCACTTTACAACCACAAATCTAAATGTATTTTATTGGGATTTTATGTGATAGACCAACACAAAGTAGCACATAATTGTGAAGTGAAAAGAAAATGATAAATGATTTTCAAAATCTATCTATAAATGCAGCTGTTCTGTGAAGCCCTCAGAGGTTTGTTAGAGAACATTAGTGAACAAACAGCATCATGAACATCAGGTCAGGGATAGAGTTGTGGAGAAGTTTAAAGCAGAGATAGGTTATAAAAAAATATCCCAAGCTTTGATATATATATACAGGGTGGGCCATAAGTTTCCATACAAAGACAAAATACATATTGTTATTTTTAAAAACATGTTTTTTTATGTTTTAGATAAAAGATGTGTTTGACAAAAGAGAATATTGAACAACAAAAATTTAAATCATACTAATGGCCAGGTCAGGAACCAGCCGCATGGTTGCAACAAAATTTAACAACACACATGGAATGAACAACACATGGTAACAAGGTTGAGCATATTATATGAATAAATAGTTTTTTGAAGTTTTTTTTTTTATTTTTCCTGTGTATGGAAACTTATGGCCCACTCATATATATATATAAAATCAAACTGTAAAGTGGGCATGTCTGTACTTTTGTGAAAAAATTTATTTGGGGGGGGAGGGGGTGGGCGTAAGATGAGTAATAGAACACATCAAGATGGTTTGGGGAATTTTTGTCTGTCTGTTTGTTTGTGAATGCCTCATGTTAAAACTACTGAATGAATTTCATAGAGTTTTCACAGGTGTATTTGGCCAAGCTTGAGGTAACATACAGGCTTTGTTTCATTGCAATCGGCCCAAAATTTAAATAGAAAACGGCCTTATATCATAAAAAAAATCAACCTTGAAAAAATTATTTGTCCATCCTAAAATTCAACAGGTGGCGCCGTACATTTTTAATATGCGCTTATGAGTGTGCTTAGATGTGTAAATTAACTTAATAAACGCGATCTCACACCTTCATTCACACGTAAAAAATTTAGTTTATTACGAAATTCAACAGATGGAGCTTATGAGTGTGTGATCAAATTCCATGCGAAGTCATTGGCACATTTAGTATATCGCAGGGTACACCCTGGAAGGAGTGCCAGTCCATTACAGGGCACAAAAGCACACACACACACACACACACACACACACACACTCGGCAAATGGCTGCATGTCTTTGTACTGTGGGAGGAAACCAGAGTACCCGGAGGAAACCCACCAAGCACGAACATGCAAACTCCATACACACACAGAACCGAGATAGGAATCGAACCCTGGACCCTGAGTCACCATTTCTATGATTCCTTATAATATTTCCTTTTATCTATAAACCACTACATGATGCAATGTAAGTGTTCCATAGGGCAAAAACACCTGCTGGGAATCAGACACGCCCCCTTCATCACTGTTCACCTGCACACACACACATTCTCTCTCTCTCTCTCACACACACACAGATGATGTTTGTACTGTAATGTAAGATGAATGCAGGGACTCACCGTCATGGTTGAGTGATGTGAGCCGAGTGAAGGCATGAAACAGGAAGAGATGAAGTTGTTACGCACAGACTCCGTTTCCGTACAGTGACTTTATCTCGACTCAGCAAGTCATCTGGGTTAAAATGTCTCATGCAGCTTATAGTTTCTTATGAGGAATAATATGAACTGGGCGTATAAGTTCTAGATTTCAGATTTTATTTTTAAATGGTTTGGTAGTTATGAATGACTTTACTGAGCTCTAAACGCGGAGTTATTTAAACCCACAGTCAGTCTGCGGGTTTGGAGCGCAGTCACGTGACTTCCGTGTTAGAGGCGCGAATCATGAAGGCGCCAAACCTCAACGGCTTATAAAGTCTGAGGGCTCATAACTAGTATAATACAGTTTACTTTAAACTTTCTAATGAGACACTTGTAATGAGATGTGTAGCGTAGTAACACATCTCTGTCTCAACATAACATATCAGAGTGTGTGTGTGTGTGTTGTTGTGTGTGTGTGTGTGTGTTGTTGTGTGTGTGTGTGTGTGTGTGTGCGTGTGTGTGTGAGGTAAAGGTTACCTGCATCAATGCAGAGTCAGACTGTTTCCCCTCATGTCTCAGTTCTTCTCTGGATCTCTGCAATTCACGAAAGATAACACATTTCTACAGACATACACAGTCTATATTAATGAATAAATAAATAAATAAAAAGGTTTTGTCTGTACATCGGTCAGAATTTGCTCTTTCAGTGATATATTTATGTTCCATACATTGGGGGACCAGAAACCGGTCAATTTTTTGTCTGTATGTCTGTATGCCTGTATGTCTGTCCAGCCATGATTTTGTCACAGCATCACTGGCTCAGCAGAATTTAATGAAATGTTGCCAGTCTGTAGGCATCTGCCTGTAGTTACACCTGTGCCACTAATGAAATCAAATTTTTTTCAAATTAATTTTTACCTTAGGAGCTGTTTTTAGGTCTAAGATGTTTTGTGAATCATTTTTTTCTTTACTAAGATTTAGTCCTAAATTTAAGGAGAAATAAGAAAATGTCATAATTCTAAGAATTTTCTTAGAATTTTATCACTAGGTGGAACGTTTAGGCTTAAGAAGCTTTGTGAATACAGAAGTTTTGACAACGTGCTAAGCATGCATCTAACTGTGGGCACGTCTTAAATCGATTGCTGCTTAAAATAAACTACTAAAACGCTACTACAGTATCTATCACTAGTGCATATATTGATGCAAACACCTGCATCAATAGATATTAATCAAAAAAGCTAAATTGAATTTCTTTTTACTGGGATTAGTTCATATTTTCACTTCTGAAATAACAGTGCAGAACCACTTATACACATAAGTGAGTTTTAACACGCTGAATTCATTTAAAGACAAAACTTCGATTCCTGGCTTGTGGTTTGTGTGTGGAGTTTGCATGTTCTCCCCTGTGCTTGGTTGGTTTCCTTCACGTACTGCGGTTTCCTCCCTCAGTCCAAAGACTAAGCTTATTGGCATTCCCAAATTGCCCATAGTGTGTGAATGGCACCCACTTTTGGGTGTACAGTGCCTCGTGCCCTAAGTCTCCTGGGATAGGCTCCAGGCCCCCCGAGACCCTGTATACAGGATAAAGCGGTCTAGACGCGAGTGAGTGAGTGAGTGACTGAGTTAATCATATTGAGACAAAGGTTTCGCGAAGTTTTATGATCCCATCACATGACCATGCCAATTACCTATGGTTTCAATAGTCACACTAGCTTTGGTTTCAAAAAGTGAAAAAAGTAAGATTCATGCATCTTATGTTACAAGTACTGGAGTATCATTAATTATCCATATATGAGTTGCATTGTGAAAACAGGTGGTATGTTTTTCACCTGTGAAACCTGTGTAATGCCTGAGATGGTGCTGTTGGTTTCTGATGAGCCTCCTGTGTCCTTGTCATGGCATCTCCTTTCCCTCTCTCTACGGTCTCGCCCTCTCTCTCTCCCTCTCCCTCGTTGCTCTGGTTCTATGTATTCACCACAGCCTTCTCTCTCTTCTCTATGGTTGAGAGAAAATAAAATGGAATTTCTGACAGAAAATTTTAATATAGTTTGGATGTTCATAATTTTTGCGACAAATCCTTATATGATTTACAAATTGATAAGAACAAGCTCAGGCAGCATTAGCTATGGTGTAAAAAAAACAAAGTGCTAAAGCAGAGCTAAAGTGAAATATCAAGGCACGAAAGTTAGACCGGGGCTTAAACGCTTTTTCCACTTGTTAAGTTTAATTGAGGGAAGAATTGCTTGATGTGTCTCAATAAGCTTACCGGTTCGCTCCAACACGCTTGCCTACCGGGAGGGAAACACACAAATTATGGAATGGCAAATGTTCTCCAGTTCAGGGGCAGGAGAGAGATTGATTCAGGTTTATCGGCATGTTACTACAGAAGTGCATTGCTGCCACATAAGAAAAATTATAATAACAAAAAATAATAATAATATGTTTCACTTTTTTGAGTATAAGTATATTGTTAACAAGATGTTTTTTTAGCAAAATAGTTTAGTTAAAACATGAAATGCTTTCATGTTAAAAATATGAGAGAATCTTTTTACATTCTTTCAAGATAAGGTATTTTAATATTATAATGTGAAAATACAGTATCTTAAAAAAACGTGAAAACCCCCAGTGGGTTTCCTCTGGGTACTGCTGTTTCTTCCCACAGTCCAAAGACATGCAGATTAGGATAATTGGCATTCTCAAATTGCCTGTAGTGTAAGAACGAGTACGTGATTCTATGAGTCTGTGTGCCCTGTGATGGGTATACCCCACATCATGCCACCCTCTGTACTGTATGTTACCGATACAGCACCACTATAAAATTACCTTACTGCATGTATTTCGAAAACTAGATTCAGTGCTCCTTTTGCTCTAAGCAGAATCTTCACTGCATACAACAGGTTGCTTTCTATTTTCAAAAACGTTCAGTTGTTTTCTTTTGTTAATTTTTAGACTGGTTATTTGCCTACTAACACGCAGGGTAAGCTAAACCAGGCTACATTACAACGACATAATTAAGTGTCAGAAATGTGCATTGACTGCTAGATGAAAAAGATGGGATGATTATGATTTTAAAAATGTATGTGCACTGAGGACAGGATTATGGCTCTGGCACCCCTGCTCTAGGTTATTAACAGCATAAAGAGATATTTAAGTCCTTTGCCAAACGCCATGCATCATGCACATCCACCACATCAAGAGACCAAGAGTCATTAATATGTTCTGGTGAAATCCCGGGAAACAAAAGAGAGAAAAACGAACCACCGGAAGTATATATGTATATATGTAAGGAATGAGGACGAACTCACAGAGAACAAAAAGAGAAGGGGAATCTGGGAAATTTAACACCACCTAGTGGAAATGTAACACAGTCACTAATACTAACCTAACACCACTGTATATTCAAAAACACGAACTGACCCAAACAGGAGTGAAGGACACGGGTGGCCACAAGGACAACATTAAAAGTGACTACTTCATCCTTATTGGGCACAAAGACGCTATGGTTACTGTCTTCAGTTTTCCTGCCTTTTTACCAAGATTTTATCAGTGTAAATGCTAACAACAATCATGACTAATAAATCAACCCAACCTGTTCCTGTATCTCTCTGACCTGTGTTGTTTGTCTCTACGTGGACTCCGACTCTGAGGCCTCCTTCTCACTATGATGGCCTCTTCTTCTTCTGGGTACAGATTTACTCTGGGGATATCAGCTATGACCACATAGTCCTCTATGGTCATCTCTGGCACAGGTGGCTGGCTCTTTGACCTTGTGTTTTCAGAGAATATCAGTGCCTCCAGACCACGCCGAATAGTACTTCTGCTTCTCTCATTGGCCTGGTTGTCAGATTTTGTGGTTTCCACTTGGGTTTGCTTGGATGTCAAGGTGTTATGCGGCGCCTCTGGAGAAGCTGGGCTCATGGTAGAGTGTGGTGTGGACTCCTGTGATTGGCTAAGACTTGTTCTGGAGTGTCTGTCTGATGTGGATGACTTAGAAAATGGTCGTTCTTTATCATCTCTGTAATGGTTTTGTTTCCTGTCCCCTGTTGAGCTGTGACCATTTTGATCATATTCACGACGAGGAGGTGAGCTGTCATGGCTGTTAGAGCCTGTGTTGCGACCACTGGTGCGACTGTTATACCCAGTCATATGACTTCCTTTTGAGGAAAATTTATTTCTGTTGTACCCACTAACTGGTGGTGAGAACTCTCTGCTGGTACAACCAGTGTTGCGTCCACTTTTCCGACTGTTTCGACCACTACTGTGGCTGATTCGGCCATTTTCGGAGCAGTAACTGTCAGTTTCCATTTTGGACCTAGACCTTTTTGACCAGCCGTTTCTTCCCTGTTGAGAGGTGTCTGACTCTGCTGAACTGGCAATTGATTGTAGGTTACGATACAGCTTTTCCGAGTCCAGGCTGTGCTGGCCGTAGGAACTCTGTGAAGGACTTCGCTTTTGCGAGTGGCATGATGAATCTGTGTATCTGTTAGAGGCAGATATTTGGGATGGGGAGTGCGTCTGTGAGACTACCGAGGCTCGTCGTGTGGCTGGACTGCATTTCCGAGAAGCTCGTTTGGACGAAGCGTGAGAGCTTACATGGAGATGTGAGGTCGAGCCTCTGAGATGGGATTGCCGGTGTGGAGAAACATTATTAGACCTTGGGCTACATGAACGCGGACTTGCACGTGACTGACTGTCACCACGTCTGAAGTTCGAATAGGTCATGCAGCGTAGAGGAGAAAGGCCACTCATGGCTTCATTAGTAAGAGTGTTATGGCGCCTCCTGAATGATGGAAGGCCCAGTTCAGGGTTTCGAAAGGGAATAGTGGCTTTGCGTTCAGGGCTGCAGTTGGTGGGAAGAGGATGTCCTCTCTCGTAATACCGCACAGGAGATGGAGGGCTGCCATTTGGCTGTTCTCGGTCACAGGACAGGAAGCGGTTGGCTCTTTGGAAAATGGCACGAGTGCTGCTTGGTTCCCTCTCTTTTTTTGGTTCTGTTGGAGAAAAATGTGTTGTAATTAATACAGCGCTTCCAGCATGATATATAATTTATGTAATGCACCTTGTCTGACCTTTACAATGCGTGATGTCTAGACGTTCAAACGCCTTTGAATCAGCATTACATTTCAGGTGTCTATATTAACTATTACTTTTTACGGAGGACAGTAGAATGTAATGGCTTTCTTTGGAAGAGGTAGTTATCTCCTAGTTAAGCAAATGGGTCAGCAAGCATTTTTGTCCACAAGGAATAAACAAATCATGAATTAACCAAAACCAACTCAACAAAATTGAGTTAACCCCAGAATATTGTCATTTTTATGTTATTTACATTCATCTTTTACTATGTTGACAACTTTAGAAATGACTACCAGTTTAATGCCATCATCTGGATTTAAAAAAATTTATTCTATTAGCTGCTTTCGTAACATGTTGCCACAGAGGACCACCAGGTCCACATGTATTTAATTTCGCACCTTTTATCATCTTTCCGAATGCCCTTACTGATTTAAGCCTCACCATTTTACCCAGGCTTGACACTGACTCTCAGTTTGCACTAACTTTCAAAACCCAGTGGCTGGACTTGGCCACAGTGTTGAAAGTGCCGAGTGCTAGCTGCTAGTCCACCATGTAACAATAATGCTTAAACAAATCATCAGTTTTTAAGCCATGCATGTCCATGTATGTCCCATCTCACCTGTGCGTTGACTGATACTGCTCCTTCTACTGGTGTTTCTACTGCGCGACTCCATTTCAGAACGGCGATCGGTATGCTGCAGAGGAGAATCAAGTTGAGTCATTCTCTAGAAACCTTTCCAGATTCGAAAAGGGGTTTGTAGAAGTATGTACAGGTTATACACGCAGGTTATACACTGCTAGCATCTTCAGATTGTTCTTTCCGAAGAACGTATCCTGGGTTCTCTTTGATTAGTCACTCAGGTAGGTCTCCTCGGTAGGGTCTGTAAGAGAATAGAAAAACAAAAGTAAGTAATGAATTATAAAATAAGATCACAAATAGCAACAAGGATAAAAATCTACCAGTAACATCTGGTGTTGGTCATGCAACCTCGCTTCTGTCATCTTACTTCCAGGCCAAGAGGAGGAGGAGCGCAACAGGAACGCTCCAACAGGACGACAGCTGATCATTAAGCACACTACTCCTTAATCTGGCTGATTGTTAAAATGTGACATAATCCAACCAAGAGTGAATAATTTAGGTTGAAGAGGTGATGAGAGAGAATCCTTTGTCTCTTGATAGGTGCAATCTTAGCAGGATCCTTAGCAGAAACAGGATCTTTTAATGTGAATCAGGAATGGCACCGGCCCCTGAGAGCTCAAAGGTCAGATCGGGTTCATGCCAATGATTAGACTAAGCACGTTAATCAAGCATGAGGACCGAATTCAGCTAAAGTTTGCCAAAACACATTATTGAAACATTTGGATCAAGGGACAGTTAATGATCAAACAAAAACCAAATGAATACTGTAAGCAACACACAACCAGCGAGACGGAATGTTTACGAGCTATATCAGAATTCTCCAGTACAAGATACACCAGATAGAGGAAGAGTGTGTACTCACTGCTACGAAGGAGCCTCTCCTGTCGACGGTGCCAGAGTCTTATCCCTCTCCTTCTTCTCTCCATCCCCTCGTCCTGGTCTCTTGTTCATTACTTTAGATGCGTCAGAGTGTAACACAAGCTTGACTCGGCCTCCACTCATGACTTTTTCATCATGTCCTGTGCTGCCACTGCCTTGCTCCTTGTTATCTTTTTCACCTCTGTCTTCATACCTCATGTTTGTTCTTCCTGTATTATCTGAAACCGATTGCCGCCTTATTCCTACAACGTCCACGTTCTTTAATCAATTGTTGCACATTTGAAGTCTTTTCTGAAGCATGGCAGATGGTGATTGTCAGAAGTTTTGAAGTTATTTGAGCGGTGCCGCACTTTTCGGTGTGCATGTTGCGTGGGGATATAGCGTTACTGTCAGTTCCCTGAGGACACCACATGATCTGCTCATTAAATTGCAATGAGATCACAGAGCAATCCTTCTCGTTTCCCGGTCCAGTTTTCCATTGAGTCAGCTAAGTCATTTGTGCTAATTGAGGGATCAGACGTGTTCCTTAAATCCTAGTTTGCTGTTTTTTTAACCCTGAATCTTAAGATAAAGTGTAGCTTATAGGCCGGTGTATAAAGGTGTGACATATGGTAAACAGTGAAGCATTGCAAAGTAAAGTTACGCAAAGTTTACCCTAAAGTAATTCAAGCATGGTCAGTCGAGCGGAGCGAAATGAGCTTGGCCCAAACTTTAAGTAAATCCATTGTCTCTATCCTCCTTGGCCATGTGGGGTCTAGCTGGTGTTTTCTGCCTGCAGGGCGCTTTGACTCAGGAGGACAGACAACATCTGTCGTTCTTTGCCCCACAGCCCCCCACTCCCCATCGCATCCCATCCCTCCTCCCCTTCTCCGTCCATTCAGAGACACACACTGGCACTCCCAAATGTTGCCCTTTTGTATTGCGCCATTGTCCAGCACAGCATTGTGCGTGACGCCGCCTACTCCCCAGAGTCACGCTGATGAATGTCGTAAGAGACCTGCACAAAAATGATTACTTTCACTCCTGTCTTACTCAAGTTACTCTGTCCAAGTTTTAACTAGCAATTCACATCTAACAATTAAAAAAACTAACTTTTTTTAAAGTTTAGAATGAGTTGGAGTGAATAAAAAATTATGTATTAAAATTAAAAGCAAAGTTGAAATGTGTGTGATTTCAGCATTAATAAAGTAATAAACAAAGTTGGTATTTGCAGGTTCATTGGTTCAGTTATTACGGTAATTCTGTTCAATTGTAAATTCTGATTCTGGCTAATATAAAATTCAGAACGGTTTCTCTTTCTCAGCTAATGTTGACAGAGTTGTCGGTATAATTGGTCCGTTTTGCCATGTTTTTCAGAGCGCTGGTCTCTGTGTTATATGTGTGGCCGAGCCAGAGGGAGGACTGTGTGCGGTTTGAATGGCTCGGTATGGGGTGAGCAGGAGGCTGCAGCAGATGGCAATGATTAGCTCTGTTCACATCCCTATCAAAAGAACTGAACAACCCCCCCCCCTCCCTTCATCCCTCCATCCACCCATTCCTGTAAAGGACCGCTAATAACATGGAGAAAAAAAAACGAACAGCTATAAAATGCCAAAAAAAAAAAGTCCAGGCAAGAGATGTCTGTTCAAACTGATGTCATGAGCATAAACTAGGAAAGTGTGTAACCTCTGAAACCGATGCTGTTGTGTATTTTTTTTTTTTTAATTCTGTAAGTTTTTTGTTTACAGGATTCATTCACTGCTTCTTGATAAATTTCTTTAAATTATTCTATAACATAAATGTATATTTCAAGTATAACATGGTAACTGATGATGGTAAACCGATGGAAAAAAAGTGAACATGAAAAGAATGAAAAGTCCAAACCTTTTTTTAATATTTCATATTTTACTTTATTTGGAAAAATAATTTAAGCTAAATCCTTCTCAAAAAATGAAAACAAAAGACAGGAACGAAAAACAAAAAACAATACCAATAATAACATTCTTTTTACAATCCTCTTAAATAATAATATTTTGAAACATCCCAGCAACCCGAAGTGCCATTGCGAATAAGGAGTACAACTTAAGAAAGAACTTAAATAATCTTAAAAACCTTACAAAAATTTAGAAATACAACTTAAATAAAATAAATTAACGTAAATCATACACATTTCGTAATTAAAAAAACGAAACAGGCAAAACAAACAACTTAGGATATTATTCATATTAACACAAATGCTTTTTTTTTCATGACGGAACATAATTACATACTTATACGAAACCATATAAACCATATTATTACAAAAAGAAGTTTAGGCTCGGAAGACAGGGTTTTTTTTTTCTTTTTTGCGCACTTATTACTTTTTTTCCGCATTTACACAGTGATCACGTAATACATATAGTCTCCACTGGTCATGTGACTGAATATGCACCATTTAACCGAGTGAAAGACAGGCCAGTATGGCCAAACATCCACCGTTTTGATGTGGTCTTTTGCACACTGACTCGTGGGGCTTGACGATACTGGCGATTTTAAAAAAAAAGAAACAGCAAATGTTGCCAAAATATTGCTAAAACGTTGCCACGACGTCGCTGTAGAATCCACGGGATGGACACCGGCAAGACGCTGTGATACATTTCTTTCTTAATCTATTCTTCTTTAACATCTTTCATGTTTGGTGCATTCTCTGGGCACAGTAATAGCACCTGTGTGGGCGTTGGAGAAATTGGCGAAAACCAAAAAAAAAAAAAGAATTACAGCAAATGTTGCCAAAACATTGATAAAACATTGCCACAACGTTGCCACAGTACCGCACACCACATGGCAGAACATTGCGATACATTTCCTCGAATTCCTACTTCTTTTACTTCCGGACATTTTCTTCCTTTTCATACTTTGCGTCATAAATCTAAACGATATCGAAATGGACACACACTGTCCAACACCTTTATAAAATGGCTTTACAGGTAAATTTTACAGATACGTTTAAAAGAGGGGTGGAAAACGTTCCGTGACCACTCTTCTGTTCACTTCAGGACGTTTCCAAGCCTGCAGGCCATTGTTTGCCTGCGATTTTGTTCAGAACAGAGAACCAGCTCACCCTGAATATCAGTTAAATCAGTCCTACTTTCTCAGCAGCAGTAATCACGAGGTGGGACATTTCCACCTAAGGTTTTGAGCAGCAGCATTTTCTATGGAAGGTCAAAAACGTCCTCCATAGCACCCAATGAGCATCGGCTTCCTTGAGGCCAATTACACCTGAGCAAGGGAAGAAGAACACAAGATCGCCGTTAGTTAGAGGGAATGTAAGGTTTGTAAGGTAAAATTAAGGAGATCAATCATGAATCGATCGTATCGTTTTATTTGATACACACCTCGGTTGCAATTACACATTCGTCTTTTTCCTCCGACATGACCATGACGGACTTGTATTTGGTGTCGACGCATGCCGACACGGACGCCGATGCACATGCGGATGCGCATGCTGACTCGGAATACAGCGAATCGGAATAGTTCGACTCAGGATACTTTGATTCAGAGTACTTTGACTCTGAGAACTTTGACTCGGAGCATCTTGACTCGGAATACTTCGATGCGTCACTGTGAAGAAACAAGACATAAAAAGAAGCCATTAGTATTGCTGGGAATAAATTTAGCAGGAATCATATAAGACGCCTCCAGAACATTTTTTTTTCTTTTTCAATTTTCACCTTTTCAAGCGTTTCCTGCGTTTTTCTTCGAACTCGCAAGTGTCTTGCAAGCTTTGGCACTTCACGTCTTCACAGCTATCGGCCAAATCCTTTGCTGCTGCTGTCTCTTTCCCGATGTGCTCCAGCTTCACCTCATGCTTGACTTCATACTTCACTTCTTGCACAAGGTTGTAGTCGGACGCTTGGTGCCTTGACTTGTAGCCACCTTTCTCTGTATTGGAGCTCAAGTCATGCTCGCCATGGAAATCTATCTTCTTGTTGATGTTTTTGACCGGCGCCAATCCCGACACCACGCTGACGCTGAGGTCCTTGTCCCGGTGGCAGTTATTCGTGAGGTTGTTGATAGTCTCGCTTTCCCCGTTCGCAGCTTCTTCCTCACGGCTCTGACGCTGCTGCTGCACCTTCGATCGCACACATACCACCAGAACGGCGCACGCCACAATCAGCAGAAGTACCAGCAACACGCCGGAGCCTACCGCCGTCCATGGGATGTCGTTGGCAGCCTGGGATGCACGTTCTGGGAGCAGGAACTGGCAGTTGCGTCCTCCATACCCAGGCACGCATGCACAAACATAGCGGTTGTTACGTTCATGGCATGTGGCGCCATTGTGGCATGGGTTGTGCTGGCAGCGGCTGATGGGTGAGCTGCAGTTGCGTCCTGTGTAACCTGGTGGGCAAGTGCATGTGTAGCCGTTGGCACCCTCCTGACAGGTCCCGCCATTCTGGCAGGGCAACAAGGAGCACTCATCGCTCACGCGGTCACAGTTCATCCCGGTGAAACCCTCAGGACACTGGCACAGGTACGAGTTCACTAGATCCACACACCGGGCGCCTGCAGGATGAAATGATAAATGAAGAAAACCAAATGGTAAAACCAGACTGCACATGTTTTTCAACCTTCTCAAGGTAAATATCATCTAGGGATCAGTTGTTTTCTGACATGACAACTATTCACTATAGCCAATCAGGCAAGGATTTTCTAAAATCAAACAGCCAGTCGTACCATTTGAGCAAGGACCAGATGTGCAGTGATCGATCTTCTTCTCACAGTTAAAGCCGGCGTAACCAGTGGGACACTGGCAGAAGTAGCCACCATCAGGATTATCAGCACAGCGCCCCCCGTTGAAACACGGACCATCTGCACAAGTCATGGCACTGAGCTCACAGTGTTTGCCATAGTACCCCGGAGGACAGGCGCAGGTGTAGGTATTTTCCAGGTCCTGGAAGATAATGTGAAATTAATTAAGGGTCAGCAACAAAACAAAACCGTCAGTACCGTGACACAGCAACAATTTGTGTAAGCTCATTTGTTATGTCAGTGCAGAAACTTACAGTGCAGCTCCCTCCGTTGCGGCACGGATTTCCGGCACATTCGTTGACCTCGATCTCGCAGCTGGTGCCTGTGAATCCCGGGCGGCAGGAACAGGTGTAGCTGCCTTGGCCGGTGTTGCTACAAGTGGCTCCATTCAGGCAGGGCTTGTGATGTGTGCAGTAGTTCAGATCTGGAGGGAAAGAAAGACATGTGCAACAAACGGAGGATTAGTGTGATGAAAACAGCAGCTCACGGCTGGCCAGCGTGACAGCTGGACAGCTGCAGTCTCTTCTGATTGATTTTGTTTTGGTCTTGCATCTAATTATTATATTTTCATTTGTTCGCTTTCTATGTTAGTTTTTTTGTGTATCTTTTATACTGAACTTAAACTGAACTTATACTGAAAATATTTCTTATGAACTATTTTTTTTCTACTTTTTTCTCTCTTCTCTCTCTACATACAGTACATTGTTTTTTTGTTTTTTTGTTCATACCCTGGTTGCAGAAAAGGCCACCCCATCCCTCCTGGCAGTTGCACTGCCATGGCTGTTGGCACGTCCCATGAAGGCATCCAGGGTAACGAATGCACTCGTCACAGTATCGGCCTTTGAAGCCCACTCTGCACCTGTTACGTGATCAAAGAACAAACAAAGTTAGTTTTGCGAACAAGAAAAGTAAACAACTATAACATTTTTCTCAGCATATGGGGTAGAATCGGGCACCAGATGAATTTAAGATATCATTATGAAAGCAGGTGTGCTCTACAGGACTTACTTGCACTCTCCAGGTTTCTCACAGAAGCCGTGCTCTTCATCACATCCAGGAAGGCAGATTGCTATAAATTAAAAAAAAAAAAAAAAGGACAGAAAGGATGGACACATTAGAACCACGGTTCTGTAGGGAAATGCTCTTTGTTTTGGTTACACCATAAATCCTGGGTAGTTCATTTTGCCTTAAAAGACAGGGGTCACTAAACCTATTAGCTGTTACATTCTGCATTTTAAAAAATCTGCTTATCTTTGTGGAGAGGTTCTGCTTAAGCATGAGGACAATAAGAGACCTGACCAACATGACCGTACTCTCTCTTTTCCCTGAGGGTCAAAAAAAACTTTTTTTTTTCTCTCTCTCTCTCTCTCTCTTTCTTGTCCTTCTTCTTCTTCACTTCTATTTTTTTTTTTTTGCAGTGTCTTCAGGCAGTGAAGATAAGAGTGGACAGCTGGTGTGCGCGCAGCCAGCGCACGACAGCTGCTCCATTGTCTCCGCGCTGCCGGCAGCTGCCCCACTTCGAACAATACCGCCCCTTCGCCAGCCAATCAGCGCCCGGCCCACTCAGGAAGCGACCAATCAGACTCGGGCATGTAAATTTATGGCACGCGTGAGATTATTCCGAAAAAAGAAAAGAACTTTCTTGTCCCCGACTTGAATAAATCAAGTGGTGTTGTGAAAGTCGGGAGGGGAGAATAAGAAGGGGGGCGGTAGCTAACCTACAAGTCGCCCCTTAACCGTTAAGTTTTTTTTTTCTTCTTCAGTCTTTCACTAAATAAATGGTCCATTTTATCCCTCTCCACACACACACACACACACACACAAAAGCAATAAGCACGCGCTTTTACGCCAATTGAGATTTGGAGACTTGAAAAAAACTAATACTCTCAAAACACCACAATCATAAGTTCATCCGCCAAAAAATATATAACGCACAATCGGTTTAACCCTTTCAACCCCTGGTGATGTGATGTTGTTATATATCGCATCCCATATACAGTATGTGGTACTTACGCTCGGTGCAGTATTGCCCCTTCCATCCGGCATCGCAGATGATCTCTCCGCGCTCCCCGCAGGTGAAATGACCGAAAGTGTCATCTCTGGGGCGGCAGAAAACCGAGCATCCTTCTCCGTAGTAGTGCTCATCACAGACGAACCTGTAGGAGAACTTGAGTTCCGTTCTTCCCGCGTTATGCAGGTCCTGAGCCCAGTCCTCTCCCACCGTCAGGTGTCTCTGCGTGGTCATGGTGCTGATGATGCGCTCTGGATTCTCTGTTTGTTTGCAATGCAAAAATCATAGACTTGAACAACTTCAAAGCGTTACGCACGAAACAAAGTTGCATTTATTATTAGCATTTTTTTTTTTTTACATGTGACTTTTTACATGTGACTTCAAAGTACAAAGCGTTTCATGTAAACAATGCCTACCTGTTGTAAGATCCTCTTTGGATTCTGCGTGCACTGCCTCAATGATGAGTGAAAACGTTCCCTATACAAACAAACAAACAAACAAACAAAAACAATCAATTTAACCGAACGCGCAGTATCATGGCGCGCAGTATCATGTGCCTCTCCATGCGCACTCAGCATCAACATGCGAGCAAGTCAAAGGACTCACCGGCCACGTGAAGCCGAAGTTCAGCTTGATCGGGTTGGTGAACGAGCCATCCGGTAACGTATCCGGGATCTGGAACGAGTTGGATCCCAGGACGGGAGTGACCGCGCTGCCGTAGGTGCAGGGCGGCTCCGGGTTGGCGTTGGGCTGGTAGTGTTTTAAGCACACGCGGAAAAACGTTTTGCACTCGCACTGCTGGTACGGCGACGTCAGACCGCCTTTACAGCAGTTTCTGTTGCCTTGGATGCCTTTTTTGTTCAGAAATTCTTGCAGCTTGAGCTCAAAAACGCCAGAGCACAAAGCCTACACAAAACAAAACCATGCAAAAATGATTAAAGAAAGTAGTTCCCAGTAATATTGCACGAATACAATGCAATTATATATATATATACACTTAATATACCCATCATATAATACTGTATATATTAATGATGCTGTAAGTTACCTGGTTGGCCAAGACGCACAAGGCTGAGAGCAACAGAAGCACGCGTCCCATGGTGAATAATAATAAATAATAAATAAATAAATTAAGATTTAAACAAATACAAATACAAAAAACAAGTCTCTGAGCCGTTCAGATGCTCCTCTCCGACTGATTCATCCGTTGTTCCCACTCAGTGCCTCCTTGTTTCCATTGATGCCAAAGAAATCCACAAAGTCTTCCTTCCAAAAAAATGCCTTACTTGTTGCTTCCACAGAAATAATCCTCAAGATCGTTCAGTTTCATAAACAAAACGGTGACTCGTTAACTTATGTGTGAGTGTGTGTGTTTGTGGTCAAGTCTGTGTAAGTGTATGTGTGCAATCTTAGTTACGTTCCTGCTCGGTTCCCAAAAAAAAAAAAAAAAAAACAACAACCCCGAGCGCTTTGTCACTGTCCTGACGCGCCTCCTTTTCTTTCGGCCGTCTTTCTCCCCGCGCTGCGTTTTGGCTCTGCTGGGGCAGACCGCCTGGATGCAGGTTTTATATGGGGGTGCCACATGCCGGGGTACTAATATGCTAATGAATCACCACCCCCAATCTGTCCCATGCTTTCTGATGGGGCTCCCCCATCACAACACCACCAATACCCCCCCCCCCCCACTCCTTTAAGTCATACTGTTGTTTTGTTCCCTGCTGGAAAGGCATTTTTCCTGCTAAGAGCTGTGGTCACTGCTGAGCAGAAATAAATGACCAACGAAGCTTACTCATGAAAAATGTCCTTTCGTCTCTCTTAACCTGAACAACTACAGGTCCGCCATGGTATTTAGAGATGTGTCGGGTTTCACACGGGCCAAATCCGAGGAGCTGATGTGAAAAGCAAGGCCTGGGGTTTGGCTGGAAGGATCTACTGCTGCTTTAGTGACGCTCTTATTTTCAGCTGTGGGATGTGAGTGCATACTTCTTTAAAAAACAAAAACAAAAAACCTGCCCCAAAAAGCTGAGGGGAGGTGAAAATTGCTTCATGTTTTTTTTTTTTTTTTTTACATTTTCAACACTAAAATGTGTGGAAAGTAATGGGGGCCTGGACATATCTGGCCTCATGGAAAGGCGGATGTTTGAGAAAGCCAATATTGTGACTGAAATCTTTCCCAGAGAGAGAGAGAGAGAGAGAGAGAGAGAGAACAAGACAAAGCTAGAGTGCAAAGATAGAGAGAGTGGTGAAGAAACCACATCTGTTTTTACTCAAAACAAACAGCATGAACAGCTCGAGTCTGTTATTAAAGGCTTTCTCGAGTCGGCAGTGGAGCGAGGGACGGCCCACGACAGCGCATTTAGGCAACATTTCTTGAGTGGACACTCGTTGAGTGGGATGAATAAGTGATGTGGAATTTCAATCAGTCATTGCTGTCACGTTGCCCAACCCGGGAAAAAAAAAATGCTCCAGTATGGACCATGATTTAGGAAAAATCACAAAGACAAAGACAACGGCTTAGTTCATTTCAGTGAATGACTGTGGTATAATACGTGTTTATATTTTACATTTATTAATTTGGCACTAACATTGACACTAATGCAGAAATTACTGTACTAAACATTACTGTATTGAACATCAAAGAACAGAAAGAGTTTTAATTAAACTCATAAACACAGTGTTGCACAGTAACAACAAGAGCAACGTATCATATGTGTGGTGTGACCTCATAAACTTACAGAGAGTACAGGAAATGAACTTGGTGTCCAGCATTTTTAAAGTTTAAATTTAGATTTTATAGTTCTAGTATTTATTTCAAGTTTGGTTTCTCCAAAAAGTGAAAAATTAAGATTTTCTTTTTAAAGATATCAACATACAGATGCTCTAAAAGAAAAAAAAAGAAAAAATTGAAAGAAAGGAAAGAAATTGATAACCAAATATGATTAATTAAAAAAATGAATGATTGAAAAATATAAACTACAGAATGTTTAACTTTATGGCCTATAGCCAATGTTGCTTCTGTCGGATTTGTTAATTAGACTCCTTATCTGCCTAGCATGAGCTTTACTAAATTTCTAAGCAAGTCTAAAAAAACAAAAAAAAAACACCAAACAAACAAACAAGTATTTACAACTTTAAAAGTAGACATGTAAATATAAGGCATATGGGCCAATTATTCTTATATTTAATATATATTTTTATGTTTTCCTGAAGTATAGGGCATAAAACACAGATTTGAACCCAAACCTAATTATTTATCAGGATTCAGACGTAGTAACATCCAACAGGCTTTCACAGAACGTTACCTGTGTAATCACAAAGATTGTGCCATTGATTGATTCATTATTGGTGTCACTGTGTCCTCCTTTAATGCCATACCTGCAAAACCATGAATATTTTTTGCAAACGTTTTGAATTACTTTTGTGACACAAAGTCTAAACAGCAACAAAAACAACAACAAAATCAGGGACTCTTGGTTTCAGTCTTATTCATAAATTCGTCAGGGGAAATACCTTAGAAATTCAAAGTTAAATCTGGATTCTAACGTTCGCTTTGTCTGATTTACGAGGACTGATTCTTGATCTAGACATGACTCAGTACCAAAGTCTTTTAAGTGTCCCTCCTCAACCTCATGTTCTAACTTTTTTATTATCACTGCAAGCCCTGAAAGAATCCTAGACTTTTCAGTGTTAGGAGCATTTTAGATTATCAAACTTCATGACATGCTCTAGCACTGTGGCTTTGCAACTAGGGTTGAGGTTTTGATTCTCGCCTTGTGTCCTTGGTTTTGTGTGTGGAGTTTGCATGTTCCCTACATGCTTGGTGGCTGAATTTCCAATTTAGTTTAAATTCAATTTTGTGTGTGCAGTGCAAAGGTTTGGCACCCTGTTCAGGCACTGTCCTACTTACAGTAGTCCACCGTAACTCACCGTACAGGACAAGCAGTATAGAAAATGAGTACGTGAGTGAGAGGCTCTAGAAGATCAGAAACTTATATAAAATTGTCTGCATAAGCTTCAACAGAGATTTTATCTCATTGTCCATCTGAGCAGTTGAGGGTTAAGGGCCTTGATTAAGCACCCAACAGTGGTAAGTCATGGTCATTAGGTTTGAACCTGG
This sequence comes from Leiocassis micropogon, assembly GCA_028565275.1. Lineage (NCBI taxonomy): Eukaryota > Metazoa > Chordata > Actinopteri > Siluriformes > Bagridae > Leiocassis > Leiocassis micropogon. Next base: position 5,967,828 of record JAOVVA010000021.1, read on the forward strand.
GATCTTCTGAACCATAGTCCAATGCTTTAACCGCTGAGCTACGCCCTGACCTGATCATGATCTTTCTTTCACAGATTTTCAGAGATGTCCTTCAAAACTGAAAAATTCAGAACTGCAGGTAGAGCTGAGTGCTATCTGCATAGCAGGGACATGAGAACCCATTTCATTGGATGAATAATCCCCTCCCCCCAAAAAGAAAAAGCCCAAGCACAGATACTTGTAATACACCAGATGCAACTTTACAGTTACTGAATGCAGCTTTAACTTTTGAGCGGTATGGTGTCCCAGCACCAGAGCTCAGGTTCCTGCCAGTGTAGAGTTCAACATGTTCTTCATGGATTGCAAGGTTCTTCCTAAAAAATGACAGGTAGATTTGAGTGTCATCAGCATATCAATGTGATAAAAAAATTAAATGATATTTCTACTTTTAAAAAAAAGAAAAAAAAGAAGAAGGTGAAGAAAACGAAATGGTCAAAGCACAGGCCCTTGAGGTATGCCAGCCATATTATTATGCAGCTTTGACTTCTAACCGGTTGCTTGGCCAGGAGGATTGTTGCTGCTGCACAGCTTCCAGGTCCCAAGTTCAATCTTGAGCTTGGGTTAATGTCAGTGCAGTTTCACACGTTCTCCCCACATCCACGAGGGTTTTCTCTGGGTTCTTCAGTTTCCTCCCACTTAAAAAAACATGCCAGTAGGTGGACTGGCTATGGTTATTGTGCACACTGCAGCTTGCAATTGACTGGCATCCCATTCAGACTGTCTCATTGCCTTACACTTGGGATGGGCTACAGATTCAGCATGACCATGACTGGGACAAAGCAGTTACTGAAGATGAATGAATGTATAAACTTAAGCTTCTTGACTATGATGAAACCTAGTCATGCCTTTGACTATTCAAATTTGACTATTTCCGTTTATTCTCTGTGATGCCAAGGCTGTGAGAGAGTAGCAGTTAGAATTTCATGGTTCATGAAACTTGGAGTTGCTGATAGCTTTTGCAGATCATAGGGTGTTTGAAAGCCCATAGATCTTTTCTTGTGATGTCTAAGCACTGGCATTTTGAGTTATATTTTGAAGACTGCGGAGGTAAAGGTAAGAGAGAGATGCTGAGATGTGACAAGATGTCTTTAGTACTTATTTTTTTGCATGATGTATTTCAACTTATTATTACCCAAACATACAATTTCTCAAGTTAACAATAATAGTCTTTATCACGATTATTAAAAAAGACTTCCTTTAAGGCAGCCTGTTAAATTATTTGGGGACAACATCGCTAGAACTAAATTATTTACCTTTACTTGAAGAACAACCCAGTCTGCCGCTGTTCTATAAACTGGCCCATCTCATAAACTCACATTAATGTGTCTATGCATACAGTACATATGTGCATACATGCGTTTGTGTGTGTGCGTGTGTGTGTGTGTACTGTGATGTGGGGACTCCCATCCTCATAATTCCCACTGAAATTAAATCAGTATGCTGTGTGGTTCATGGTACAAAAAGGAACTCAGGCTTGTTGTTTTCATGCAGAGATTGAACACTTGGTGTGTCATGCATGTGTTCAGCTAGCAGCCTTGCAAGTCTCACATTTGAGCACTTCCTGCTGACTCCAGATGTGCTGATGTGTCAACCAATGTGCTGATGTGTGTGTGTGTGTATGCACATTACATATGTCATGAAGCCGAAAATGCGCTTCATATGCTGTTCTGCATGCTCTATGATTAATTTTTTAAAAATTGTCAGCACACCTGGCTATTGCTGAAGCCATGACCAAGTAAGAAACTTTTGTGCTTAAACCTGTCTGAGGACAGTTTAAGGAAATCATGACTTCATTTCTGGCTTTCGCACCAAACTAATACCGATACTACTGAAACACAAATAATAATAAAGATATGTGTGTGAGAGCTGTAGTCCCTGCTGAGTTAATTCTGTCCGTGCATCCTGCAAAGCTCCATCAGCTCCTCACAATAGATCTGGCTCCTTCAGAGACATCAGGATATATACAGACACAGGACATCAAAGACAAAGAATCTGGAAGGATCAATTCTACATTACTATAGGGCATCACTATTGAATGGGATTCTTATTTTCCATCAGGAGCTAAATTCACTGTTCTCTTACACACACAGGAGAGAAGACTGCATGAAGTGCCTGAGGAGAAGTACAGTAGTTTGAAATTGAAAGTGGACAAGAGGCTGTATAAGACAATCATAGATATCTTTATCTATTAATCTATCTATCTATACAGTGTGTGTATACATATGCATACTATATAATATATGCCCAATATGTTAATGCATATAATATATGTGCATTAACGCATGTGATTAATCTAGACAATTGAACACATTACTATTTTAAATGAATCATATGACTGAGTTTGATCCTAATGGCTTCCCATAATTTCAGAGTGGGTAACATCACCCGGTGTGCTGCACAGCAAGTTTCATTATGAAAAGCTTCTAGATGGCAGTTTGAATAAAACCAAAGTTGTGTGCTTTGGGGAATTATTTTTACAAGAATACATTAAATGTAAGATGTGGGAGTGGTGGCTCAGGCCAATAAGGTTCTAGTTTGTTGATTTTTGGATTTGATGATTTGAGTTCGAGCCCCGCCGTCGATGGAGTTGCCACACCCCCATACGACCCAGCCACTGCATGCAGCGGTGGTCCCTTTCAAGGGATTTTAATATATGTTAATGGTTGAGATATTATAAAAATGCTAAATTTGTTTACTCTAACCAGTTTGTCATGCATTTCTTTTAAAATTTGTGATTAATCGTGGTTAACCAAGGCCTCTAAACTCCCCAGATTACAACATTGCTTAATATTGAGTAGGACATACAGTAGGACCCCCCCCCCCCCTTTTCCATTAACTTTTTCAGCATTTTGCCTTTAGAGTAACAATTCTATTGGATCAGATTACACGGCAGATTACTATGGCAATTATGCACTATGTTAGAACACATAGTGCATCATTGTTTTGGTGACAAGAGGGGGGGATTTACTTAATATTAGGTGTGTGGCCATAATGTTATGGTTGATCAGTGTATATGTACATTTTGGAAAATTGGAGTGTATCTGTATCTCAGTAAATACAGAAATACTAGGCTCACTCTGGTGGAGCCAGATGTTAATTTGCTGCTTTAAGCAACTGCCGACCCCTGACCTTGATGATCATGCTCCTCATTCAATCATCAATCTCGCCAAATTTACATCCATAAATACTCTTAATATACAAGATGGATGTCCTATTAAACTCAAGACAACATTGGATCAAAAGCTATGCAATGTCTTTAGTCGAAGTCGGGTGTGTGGCATTTCACAGCCCTTCTCTATCTCTTTTCTTTAGATGGATTGTGTTACCTTGCTATGTCGTGACATCTCATCCATTAGAACATCTTTCCTTGGCCATGCCAGTCTACTCAGAGTGATGAATGCCTCAAACCCAAGGACAGGGCACTAATGCCAGGTCTGAAGATAAGACAGGACACACCCTGACTGATCAAATTCATACTGTGAGGAATAGGATTCAGGTTTGTCTAATAAACAGGTTGGCACTCAAAGCGTAAGTGATGGTTTGGGCCACTCTAGCAACACAAGAGTACACCATTTATCACTGTGGAAATTGGAAAGGAAGGGAGCTACTATACATAATCATCACTCATCTCGTGAAAGGTAGGTGCCTTCAGCCTCCCGGTTAATAGCAACATTTATTCACTTCTACGTGCAAGGCTAATGTAAAAGAGGGACCTATGAAGACGGAAAATGACAAAGACAGAGGTCATTATGACTTAATTGGCAAGTGTGGTGGCAAAAAAAAGAAATAGAGTGCCATTAATTTCCAGCAGTTGAACAGGGGAACCAAAATGGCTAATAAATACCATTACAGGGGAAGCAAAGTACATTTTGTCTAATTGCTTGCATCGTGAACCGATAACCTTTTAGCATTTGTAAACGCACACTGTGTGATGTGATTTTTGTATTGCATTAGCTTCTGTGTGTTCTGGCACATTCACATCCATCATTTCCAAAGCCATGTTATGCTTTTAACATTTCCTGCGTTTAAAGGTTATTCTCAAAAAAAAGAAAAAAAAAAGCTCACAATAAATAAATAAATAAATGCAGTACATATTTAAACCCTGCTATTTCTATCTTCAAGAGTATATTTAGTTATTACTGATGTACAGTCAAAATACCAACTTTTTCCTTTCTTTCTTTCTTTACATGCACTAGACTACACAGACGAAAAATGCTGTTATGGAACCCTTGAACTTAAACTTTGCTAGAGGAGACATATTTCATATTAATGACGTGCTAATGAAGTGTTTTGTTGCAATTTTGATTATTTTGATTGTTAAAATTGCTTATTTGCCTTTATTTCAGTTAATGTTTAAGTCATGAGTCTAGCGCTAACATCAAGCACTAGACTTTCTCCCATCACCACCAGTAGCGTATTTCACATCATACATATAAGTGGAATCTGTAACACATATTTTTTTAAACTTTTACTTTTTGGGGGCGGCGTAACACACTCAGAGGAACAGCGCTATCTGCTCCCTCCGCCTGCGCGAGCTCACAGACGCCCCTGATTGGCTTGTAGAGCCGTCATTAATGTGGGAGCACAAGTACCTCTCATCCCTCCCCCTGAGAGAGCTCGGCCAATCAGCTCTCTCTAGGCCTCCGCCTGTGAGAGGTTAACTGTAACACATATTAACTATTGTATAACTGCTTCTCCAAACAATCTGTGTTCCTCAGTCTGTACTGTATCTTTAAGCCTGCGGGACAAACAAAGGCCTTATTCATGAACATGCCGGTACAGCATTCATTAAATGTTCATTAGTAACTCCCTATCAGTGGTTTTAAGGTCCCATATATTCCACAGGGCTCAGAGCTCACCTATAGCTCTCTTTTTTCTCTTTCTTTTGGGGTTGTGGCAGAGGTAGCTGAGTGGACTTGGTCTCAGGTTTAAACTGTGGTGCCCTTGAGCAACGTCTTTAACCTTAACTGCTACAACTTCAACCGCTCATATGTGTAATGAGATCAAATAATAAACTTTAAGTTTATGCCTTAAATATAAAATGCTTTCATACCTCAAACTCCTCTTTTTCACTTCTTTTCCGCACATGTCATCTCAGTGTGTACTGTATGTAAAAGAGCTACTGTACCTGCAGGGCTGAGAAACAAGCTGGGGGAGGGCTTCCCTTATATGAGGTCACATTAGAAGGGGAATAAAATTTTTAAAAAGGACAAAAATAAGGTGAATGTATTTATTTTAATGGTTTTTATTCATGCACACACCATATCAAGGTCTAAAAATGACTAAAAAGTGTATTTTGCATAATTTGTCCCCTTGAAATGGCAGCATTTCTATCTCTGCATTTATTTTCTACTGATATTTTTTTCAGTAAACTTCTCATTCCAAAGTTAAGAATATAAAAAGGATGAACTCATCCTCTCTCATAAAGTATAATACAACATTCGAGCCAAGACATGTAGCAGAAACAAAATTTATGCCTGAAGGTGCTCTGTTGCTCTTCTAATCCACTGTATCTTTATTAATAACAGTGATGACAAGACGTGCTGGACTAGAGGCGCTTCTACAAGATTATCTCCTGGGTCGCTTAATCCACTTACATTCAGCAGGTTTTTTCTTTCTTGTTCTTTTGTCCTTTTTTTTCCTCCCCTAAAAACAAAATCCAAAAAATCACCAAGACTGGTCATATCCCTGGGCTATTCCCAGCCACTGGGACTAAAAAAAGGGTTAAAATGTGTGTGTAGGGGTGGAGGTGGTGTGTGTACTTCTCTTTACATTTTTCATTTTTAATTTTTTTTTGCTAAATATAACTATTAAACATTGTGACATTTAAAAAAAAGAATCTAATATCTCAGATAAACAGATGTCTCAGAATGAATAATAGATTGGAAGGAATAATGGATATATGTTAGCGTGAAGGGATAAATGGAAGAAAAAGGGGAATGCAGAGAAAGGGGGAAAGTGAAAGAGGTGGAAAGCATGGGGCCCCAGACAGGCTGGAGCAGCGCAGGAAAAGCTTTTTTTTTTTTTTTTCCCTGACAGGGAGGACAGAGTCAGCCAAAAATAACCTTTTTTCCTGTCATACAGCTGGTAAAAAAGGTATTGAGCATTCAGCAACAGAGACAGGAGAAGAAAACAGAATAGGCAATAAGGAAAAGAGAGGAACGTCTGAGGAGTCAATCCTCACCTGGGCGGTGTCAGGGATCTTCTCTCTCTGCTTCATCCTCTATGCATCAGAAACTCGGTCCCAGTTTGTATTTTTGCAGTACGTGCTTAAATACTTACTGACATTTTTGAAATTAGAAGTAATGCAGGACTTTGAATGCTTTTAATATGTGCGGTGGTTTGGGAAAACCCTTCAGATGATGATGTGGCTGAATTCTGCAAATAAAAAAAGCATATAAAAAATGTAAAATTGAGCATGGCAAAAAAAAAAAAGTTTTTCTAGCGTATTTTCGTTGCATGTTGGCGTAGTGTGGTCTTTCACCAGCAGGACTGTGGGCTCGATTCCCGCATCGGGTCTGTGTGCATGGAATTTGCATGTTCTCTCCATGCTTGATGGGTTCCCCTTGGGTATTCCAGTTTTCTCCCACAGTCCGAAGACATGAAGAAGATTAGGTTAATTGGCGTTCCCAAATTGCACACTGTGTGTGCATGTGGCACCCTGTCCACTTGTGGCTGAAGGGACTTCCTGGGACCCTGTATAGGATAGAAAATGAATGAGTAACTTATTTGGATAATTTGGTGTGCAGTGGTTAGCTCTGTGGCCTTGCACCACCCAATTC
>JAOVVA010000021.1:5974748-5985914 GCA_028565275.1 Leiocassis micropogon
ATAGAAAATGAATGAGTAACTTATTTGGATAATTTGGTGTGCAGTGGTTAGCTCTGTGGCCTTGCACCACCCAATTCTCACCTCTTTTTAACATCTTTCTGCTGGAACTGGAACAGCAGAAAGGTCCATTTGATAAAAAAAGACCTGCAATTGGGGCCCTGGGTAGTCGGTCCCACTTTCCTCCCACTACAGAGCCCGTGCCAACCAGTACCTGCTGTTTAATTCTCCCATCTAAGGACTTAGAAGAAAGCGCAAAAATCATCCCCACCTCCATGGAAGCTGAGGAGAAGGAAGACAGGCATCTGCGAAGAGTTCTTAAAGCTTGTGAGCTCTCCGATTTGATGGCCTTTGTCAAATCAAGAAATCAAGATTCAGTTCCAGCAGAGGGACTACATTTAATGAATTGTCTGACTCCAATATATACTATATATATATATATATATATATATATATATATACACTGTATATAAAAACCTTCTGGCTTTCAAGCTGTTATGATGGCTGACGGCTGATTTAATTTTATTATCCTTAGCCTTATTAGAGAAAATATCTTAAGCTTTTCTGATGCTCTCCTGTTTACTATGTCCCAAAAAGAACCATTTTAAATCAATCCCAGCATTTTTTTTTCTTTTTTACATCTTTAGTCAGCAGATAAACCAGAGCCTCTCTCACATGCTCAACACAAACCTCACATAAATGCTTGCTCCTGGACTTTTCCTCAATTTTTGCACACAAAGCCAATGCTCTTTCTCAGATTATACAGTATGCAACAGCATGCCTGCTACACTGTGGGTATTCCAACCTGTTCTATAAATGCGTCTATATGTCATGTACCTCTAGCTTTCCCCTGCTGTTAAAGAGCAAGAGAAGTTCATCTTACTTTAGGGTTAAACCAAAGTGCAGGCTTGAATTCTTTGGAGCGCAGTGTTGAGCACTTTCTGCTAACGTAAGTATTTGAAAAGGTGGCAAAAAGTTTACAATAAACACAAAGGATATTTTCCACCAGCGAGTCTATTCAGGTCGGGTAAGAAACAGCTCTGGATGATAAAATGTGACCTGTTATATCAAGTCAGGTATTAAGTGGCACAGGTTAGCGTTGTGCTATGGCCAATACAGTGTGTTAGGTCAAATGTATAAAATCTTCAAATTCAGCAAATATCATTTAAGCACTTTATTGGACACAGCATCCAAGCAGGTTACTCCAGTTGTGATAGAAAAACATACTAAAAATAGGATTTCAACTGATTTTAACTGATATAAACATAAACAAACAAAACATGAATGAACTCGCCCTGGCCATATATATCAGGAACCGGACATGATATAGTAATGAACCTAGTACTAAAACGAAGCAAATTGAACAAGGATCTAAAAATGTATTATACTCTATGCATAACTAAAATCAATCAAATTGAGATGTAATACCTGATTTTATGTCACAAATTTGAGATCCCTAACCAACCTTTCTGAGACTGAAGAAGCTATTTGGATGAGTACAAAGTAATGAATTTGAATCATATCAAATCAACACAAAAAAGTCAGCTGAAAAGGGGAGGGAACAAACCTGCATTCTGATTGGCCAATAAAATGCACTTCCATAAATGGCTGAAGGCCAGGGTAGATGGTAGCTTATTTGCTTTTAACCCTGAAAACTTTGAAACAGTGCTTTTGAAACAGAAGTAGAACAAATTGAATTTCCGGGATGCAGTAATAAGACTCAAACTCCTGAGACGCAAATGTTCTCATATGAGATCATGACATTTTCTCTCAACGACATTGTCTGTGTACTGTATCCTTGTACGAACCTCATATGACGACCATTAGATATAATTCTTTTGCCAAAGTTCTTCCTGTCTGAAGGCATTGATTACGTTCATAACGGTCTTGCCAATGAAAAGGTTAAAGGAAAATGTAGACGTAAAGGTTCACATTGGGTTGGAATTTGAGAAACCACAACCAATTTAACAACCTTGAACCTGGTCATATCCTCAGGCTTGGAATTTAGTTCAGTTCTCAATAGACATAAAGTATCACAAAGGGGTCTCTTTCATAAATAACATACATGCCAGAAATTTAACTAATATAAAACCTCCCGAGCATGAACTTTAGTACCAAATTCCTCTTGTCAGATAAAACTGTACTGACGCATCACACACTACAAGAAACCACAAAACAATTTGCATTTGGTTATGGATACGTGACTGACGGGCGGTATATTTCCAATCAGGTATTTCTGCACCATTGAATGTGACATGCAGAAAGATCATGTCAACTCATAGCTCTGCACACCCACATCTTGGGAATGTAAATGACAATTCTTAAACTGTAGCACAATATCGCCATGAAAAGAGGCCAACCCAAATTCATGAATAATTGGCTGTGAGTGTGGTTTAAATTGAAAAAGACAGACTAATCAAGAAACATGGGCAACGGACTGCTTATTCAGTGCCAAGTGAAAGGAAAATCACAGCTAATAGTATTTCAGAGAACTTAGTAATGCTGTAAAATAATGTAAGAAGATTGTGTAATAAAATTGCAAAATGTTCATTTTTAATTAATAATCCTTTCCTTTGCATTGGTTTAAAATGTTTTTCCCCCCAAGTTAATCAATAAGATATAAAACTGTCATTTTTTTTTTTTTATTCTATAGAAGCAATAAGACACAAGGAGCGTTCAAGTCAAATTGAGAATTTTGACTGTGCAGCTATAAGAGTAAAAACTCTATATAATCCGGTGGTACACTAATGCCCTTATCCCAGTGTTTCACTAGTGCTTGGATACTATCAAGGTAGAAAGTTATCTCAGTACGCCAGAGCCATGATCAGACTGCCTACTGAACGTCCAAAATTCTGGCCTCCCAGGAACTCCTTTAATGGCCTAAAAATATAGAAGTGGCTTGGAGTGAGATCAGGACTGTACGGGGGATGTGGCCCTACCTCCCAGCCGAGCTCCTGTTATGTGTAGGTGAATCATTTCCTGTACAGTTCACAAAGACAAATGCATCTCTTATACAAGTTGGCGTCAAGTTATCCGTTGATTTTTATCTGCTATCTGAGCCACCTGGGATTGTCATTCACGGACGTATGGTCTTCATTAAAACGTTTGCTCTTTTCAAATGTTTTACTGTGGCTAAGAGTCTCATCACGGCAGTGCGCTTGAAGTCTTTTATCAAGTCCCTGTTTGACTTGAACACCCTTTGTATAAGAATGAGTGCATTAATACTGTTTCCAACTATCAAATTAATTAACAATATAATAATTTTATATAAATATAAAAATAACAATATAATTTGAGTCAGATGTCATCCCACACATCCCATTTTGCACAATGCTAGATAAAATAGTAGCTAATGTTAGAACAGGGGAAAAAATGGTTTAAGTAGTTATTTGTTGTTGGAAAAAAAAGAGAAAAAAATCATAATTTTAAAGGTAACACCTGAACTCAGAGCTGTGAGAGAATTTTTGTTTTCTAAAAAAAAAAAAAAAAAAATTACAAAATATAAAAAAGTGTTCCCAGCCATATGCTCAAGTCTCCTGGGATAGGCTCCATGCCCCCCGCCCCCCCATGACTCTGTAGACAGGATACAGAGGTATAGATCACGATTGAGTGAGTTCTAGAAATCTTTTCTCCTTTTCTCCCATTTTTCACATTTGTATTTTTATTTTCAGCAGGAAGAATATAACAAACCAATCTTCATCCTAAGTATCATGTTAGAGGCACTAAGGAGATGCAAAGAGTAAAAAAAAAGAGTGAGCAAGATTGGGAGGAGGTGTGTGTGTGTGATAGAGAGAGAGAGAGAGAGAGAGAGAAAGATGTCAGAAAAAACAGCAGAGACAGAGCAATTCCCCACGGTCTCCAGAGCTGCACGGTCTTCCGAGAGCACTCGTCTGGCTTCTGAATCAACGCCTCACCTCTTCTCTCTTTGAAGAAGCTAGTTTGCCATGCAGTTTTCCCTAGTGGCTGCGCCTGCACCGCAGCAATACGCAGCCGCTTGTCTTTATACGCTTGATTTTTGTTCACCAAAGGCATGTGACGTTGGCTCCTGAGGGCTGTGGGCATCTTGTGAAAAACAATTCAACAAGAGAGTGTGAATCTGACTCAACAGAAATACAGAGTAACTCATCAACATGTCAGGAAGCTGTCGGGGAAAATCCCAGCTCTCCTGTAAAAGCACCAAGCAAACAGAAGTCGAAATTGAGCTGTAACATGACTAAGCTGCGTGTTGTTTGTTACGGATAATTTCTAATTTGGGGTAATATGTCTCATCATTTACATAATTGAATGTAACCTGAAGGTTATCTGAAGTAAATCTTCACCTCAACTGCTTTGCGTTTTCAAAAGCAAGATGACGCTTTGTTTATGTCTTCTAAGTCCTAGGTCCAAAATGGGGGTAATACACTTATTTAGTTAATTAATAATAATTCTAATCATCAAGTTTATCTCAGGGCACTCGATGTGATGTTTTATTATTACTATAATAACAAATTATACAAGCACTTGTAAGGTGGATGCGCCACGTTAGCTCAACCTAATAAAACTTTCAAGGAAAAATGTTGGAGGCATGGAGGCATCTCCTTGCACTTCCAGGATCCGGGTTCGATTCCCAGCTCGGGGTCTGTGGGAAGGGAGTTTGCGTGTTCTCCCCATGCTTGGTGGGTTTCCTCCAGGTTCTCCGGTTTCCAAAAACAAGCAGATTAGGCTAATTGGCATTCTCAATCAAGTGTATGTGTTTGTGCCCTGTAATGGATTGGCAGTACGTCCAGAGTGTACCCTGCCTCGTGCCCTCAGACTAATTGACCTTTTTTTTCATTTTAAATACGTTAAATAGGCGATAATAATGAACATATGAAAAATATGAATATGTCTTTTATATGCTCTCCTGTCTTAACATGTGGCATTATAGTGAGATTTAATACTTGATGATTTGATGTTAAATTTCCATTGTATGTTTCAGAATCATGCAGTTCTAATGCATTTTGTTTTGCACTTTAATTCTAACTGGGTCAGCTATTTCTTTGAAACTTACAGTTGAACTATCTGTATGCTTATCAAAGTAATTACTCATCACTTTGGCATTTCTATAACACACCACTTACTCGGTTAATGTCTATGAGAGTGGAAAGGGTTTCGATTCTCTTGAATAGAAATAAAACTTTTGGATCATTTCGGCTGTGTCGAGCTGCTTGGTGTTAAAGTAGAGTGGAACTAATAATCGGATGCAAATTATTAAACATAAAATGACATTCAAATGGTGTAACGGAATAGAATATGTTTGTAGACTTGCACCAGAACGTGAATGTCTGAATGTTTTCTCATATTCTCTCGTTCACTGAATGTAGTTTGTTAGCCAGGTGCGGCTCCCTGGAGTGTTCCTGAACTCTAAAGCACACACATAGACACTTAATCAATTACATATCCTGGAAACGGAGGCAAAACTAATATACAGGTGCTCACAAACACTGATATACTGCACATCATCGGAGCGTCCCAGCATGCACTCCTTTAGATCCCATCCAGATTGATCAGTTCCTTTTTAAATTCAAGATGGTGCTGTTTTCGGGGAGGCGATTGGCAGGACACTTTAGAGTAACATCTGTTTGTAGTTTTGAAGATGTATTGCTGCTCAAGCATTAAATACAGTACATGTATTACTAGCATTAAAGGGGTCAGGGGTGGGTCTGCTGCAGTTCTTCATCCAGGCGGCATAAAAATGTCTGGCTGGATTTCACTGTACAATAGTTATCTGGCTATGATGAGTCAGGGCAAGCTTTAAAAAAAAAAAAAAAAAGAAGAACAAGAAGACTGAAAGTGAGAGACTGAAAAGTCAAGTCGCTAATTTGTTTTTTGAATTTAAAACCGTCCTCAGAGTTTTCTGTTAAACCTATTGAGCAGCAGTGTCTTTTTATACACACATCATACTCCTTGAGCAAGTTTTGGTTTCATGGGGTTACTTGGTCTGAACTCAGGAGTTTAATCCAAGATCAACTCTAGTCAATGACCCCTGCTTTTTATCAAGATTAAAGGCTCCATTTGGAGGCTCCAAGCATTTGGGTATACATCTGTACAATGTGTTGAAAGGACATTTGGCAGGCTTTAGCTTACAGTATATATAACGTGCAATGTGGCGGAGGAACCTTTAGGTGACCTTTTGTGAACAATCAGTTTAGCTTGCACGGACGGAACTGGTTTTGCTACCACACACTACTGCATCCATGCCAGGACGTTAGACAAAGACATGGATATTTAGTCCAAGCATTTAAGCCACAAGAAGCATGGTTGCCTTTGCTAAGGCTTTGGTGGAGCATCTCATCAGCAGTGCTGTATCTACTCTTCGGTAATGCTTTCATCAAACACAATCTTTAATTTATAGCCCTAATGAACATATTGCGATGGAACAAATAAAGGCAGCCTGACAGGTACTGTAGCTCATGGAGAGAGACTAAGAAGATGGATATCCTTATTATTCTATTTATCCATCCATCCAGGAACCGCTGTAGTTCAACTAGGGACTGTGGAAGCCAATGGTGACCATTGTATTTATTCCCATTTTGAACGACCATGATAGGACCTCTGGTCAACATTCACACACACATTCACACACTATTATATATTATATTATTATATATTAGCCTATTCTGCATGTCTTTGGGAGGAAACCAAAGAATCCAGTGGAAACCCACCAAGCACAGGGAGAACATGCAAACTCCATTCACACGGACCCCACGCGGGAATTGAACCCAGGACAGGGAGGTACAAGGTGACAGTGCTAACCACTAAGCCACCATGTCACCATCCTTTTTATGACATTAACAAAAATCTAAGATTTTGACTTACTTGTAAGTAGAAGAGGAACTGTCCTTGAGCCTTTTAGTCAAACCTTTGGCACAAGCTGCTGAGTTTCCACAGGAATTTTACAGATCTAAGCATTTTGGTGTGAAGCAATTGACAGCTTCAAGGTTACACAATTAAGATAACATCCTGGCTATTGATCACCCTGCTTCAAAACAACACTTGGATAAATTCAGAATGGCACACATGTAAACTGGAGTCAAGATCCTTCAATTGGTTAATAAAGGACCAAGGAACCTAATGATTAGAGATGATTCAGTGATGCATCGTCATTCTTTTGTATGGCAGTTCATATACAGTATCAACACACTCCAATATCGTTTAAAAAAAGAATAATTTAATTTATACTGTACTGTATATGTTTGCGGTTGAGGGGGTAAATCATTGCCATTCCTATTAAATCCTGCAGGTGGTACAATCTAAACTGTTCATACATTGGCAGGCAGGACCGCATCCTGTGTAGTAAGAGAAAATTATTTGCTAAGTTTGGTTAGAATTGAAAAAAAAAAAAAAAAAACAGGGTAAAAAGTTATAGAGTCAGAGTGTTTCTAAAATTGCAATACTTATAGAACCACAATACAAATCGAATCAGCGAGGTATCATGATAATATCATATCGGGTGGTCCCTGGTGATCCCCCTCCCTACTAATGATAGTCTGTTCTGTCCTGATTGGACATTTCAAAAAATTGGTACTGTATAATCACTAATTGGTACTGTATAATCACTAATTGGTACTGTATAATCACTAATTGGTACTGTATAATCACTAATTGGTACTGTACAACAGTGAGTTTCAACTGAGCAATCTGATTGAACGAGAAACTTTAAACCACTGCTGATAATAGATGGTAACAGCACTGGTACATTTAACTATGTGTATGTGAAAATAGGTTGGTACAGTATGGTCTGTAGTACTGAGGAAAGTGCAGCTGCTTCCCCAAACTCACATTTAAAGCCAGTCACAGAAGCACTTTCAGCAAGAAAACACATCTTATAATGTTGTGCCATTTTACACAACACTTGATCTACTTAACAATTGCTTCTATGTTGTTCCGAATTGCCTCCATGTTTTTATACTGTGTGTATATATATATATAGGCTGAATCTCAAACCCCAAATGTCCTAATCTAATGCACTACTTGATGGAAGTACTGTACTACTTGATCATAACCCTGAAGTTAATATAGCTGCTATTTTAATGCAGAACAAGTGGAAATATAAAGAAAAACTTGTAAAATTTACAGTTAGTTCCACCAGTCGTGTTTGTACTATTACCTGAGGTCATGCAGGATATCAACACAGCTGTGATGCCTTCAGCACTCAGGCTGCATCCTCATGCTGATAATCAGCACAACAGCACTCCGGCTCATATAATATTGCTTAATTAATCAATTTTTTATTAAATGTATTAATGAAATGTGTCAATACTTAATACCCGAAAAATATGACACTATACTCCTAAACATTGTTTTGCTTACTAGACATTTACCTCATGAATTTTCTGAACATGTTCTTGCCCCTCATACTCGTCTAATGACGCGTGCATGGTTTTGTCCATGCTGTATGTTCTGGTATTCGCAGTTTATTTACCTTCTCAAAACTATAACAATCCCAACAAAGAGACTGAACCAGAACAACATTCCTGAAAGGCGAAACCCGGGTCTACGTCTGTGCAGATACACATAATAACATGTACAAGTGTACAGACGCTCAGACACCCACACGCACACACACACACTCAGACACACAGACAAACACACACGAGCATGACATCAGCACACTCTGACCTGCATGGCCTTTGGAAGGCTTCGGTTTCCTGAAGCCAGTCTCGTAATGACAGATACAGTTTCAGAGTCGAGTCTTAAACATTCCCTGAATCTCTCCGTCTCAGTAGCACACACTCCTCTAGCCAGCACACATGTGGTTAATAAGCTGACGCTGTGCAGGGCCTCCTTATGTGGTCAAGGGAGGCCCCTGCACAACCCCAGCCAGCTAAAATAACCAAATAATCAGAATTTCTAAAAACAATGGCTTCCTGACTTTTCCTCGAACTCTCACCTTAGCATTTCGAGGTCGCAAAGCCTAAACTTGAACTACCCCCTTCTACTGCGTTCAGCTAACTGCCACTTCTATTTAACGCAACTCTCTGTCATCCAAACTGCGAGACAACAACAAAGCTAAACCAAATCCAGCTGTAGGAGACAGGACGCTCTGCTATGTAAGAGACACAAGCAGGGGTGCTTTCGAAAGAATGTCCTGTATTGGTTCATATCTGCATTTATTTCACCATCAGAAGAGCTCTAAACATTTCCTGCACGCCATACTTGAAACGAAGCTTAATTCCAGAGGAATGTGTTTGGCTAATTATCCGCACTTTCATCTGATCCTTTTTTTTGGGAAGGGTTTTACTTATTTACTAATATTCGACGACCTCTGCTTAGTTTTGCCTAGAAAACCCCCAAAAAAGATTATTTGCTCATATGCTTACAACCTTATGGCTGCCAGTGACTACATGGCACAATCACAGTCTCTTAGGAGAGGTTGGCGAGATTTATAGACCTTCGACTGGGGAAAAGTTTGAGCAATTCGAGAACACAAACAGATTTGTTAAGAAGCTTTAAAAACACTGGTTCAAAATCAAGCCGACCTTGTACACAAACAGCGGAAAAAAAGAAAAGTAAAAAAAAAAACACATTTGGTTGGTAAGACCTAACCTCAGTTACCATGGTTACCATAGCTGATCTTATCGCTCGCAATATGTGTGAATGTGAAAGGGCTAATAGTTGGGAAGGAAGGTTAAAAGAAATTCTTTTAAAAAATAATAAAATTACATTTAAAATTCAAATTCTAATTTTATTTGTCACATACACAGTCATACACAGTACGATATGCAGTGAAATGCCCTTAAAAAGAGAATTAAAGCTTATAATTAGAAATAAATATGAATAAAAGAAATACGATAGAAAATTACATTTAACTAGGATAAAAATAGAAATAAAAACAGAAATATACTGTACATAGAAATAAAAATAGAAATATACTGTACAATACAATTAAGACAGTGCTTTACTAATTAAAACCACAACCTGGATTTCTTATCTTTTGTTAATCTATGTGAAGTTAGCTATTGTCTATCACGTTGGAACATTTATGCTAGGGAGGTTATAATGACGTTTTCATAACAGGAGAAACAATTTAACAACCTTAAGGTTTTGTTGTTAGTTCCTAAAATAAAAAAGAGCACAGTTTCGTTTGATGCACACAAGTGGGCGATGTTCTGATTGAGTTGGCATTGGGATGACACTGTGTTGTCGCTTTGTCACTGCTCCCTCCTTAGGTTTGGGCTATGACCATTGTAGGTCCATGCAATGCATTAAGTTCATATTGCATTCTTCTGGTGCTTAGCATGTTTAGGGCACACATGCAGCAGGTTATCAGTGTGGATATGTCACATTCAGAGATTTTATTATACATACTGGATACGATTTCTCACACCATCACTTCGGATGCATTGACAATATACAGTAATAAGTACCTGGTAAAGGTACCATAGAGTTATTACCATAGTAATAACTCAGTTCGATCTCATCGGACCTGGGAAGCGCAGGATCATGTGCGTGAGAGGAAATAAATTACTACATGATAGACACACTGAGAACTTGACAGGAATGTGATTAAGAAGTAGTAGGCCTACTATATAAACTTGAAAAATGTATTTCCATTTTGATCCCCTTCCCGCTGCATTCTTCAATATTTTTAGGAAGTAGTGGGTACTTCATACACTTTGTTGAAGTGTGATGGGCATAAGCAAGAAATGCAAGATATGTCGAAATTGTAGAGCAAACTCACTCACTCAATGTCTCTATCTTTATTCTGTATACAGGGTCGTGAGGGCATGGAGCCTATCCCAGGAGACTTGGGGCATGAGGCGGGGTACAGCCTGAACAGGGTGTCAATCCATCGCAGCGCAGAGCAAACTTTGTAATCCACAATGCAATACACAATGTGGTGGGTGAGGATGGTGGTATTAGCATAAAAGTTCAAGTTTTGGAAGCTTATCTGTTTGAGCAGAGTGTTCAGAGCTGAATGCACAGGCGACAATGTTATAAATACTGACTTACATCAAGACAACATTCACTTTTTACTCATAATTAGAGACTCAGATGGGTCTCCGATGTTTGTAAACAAACATAAAATATGAGGAAAAAAAACATTTAACAGGGCTTTTTAAGGGCATTTAAAACACGGCAATTAGATTTTTCCCCTATTGTGACCTCATAAAAGAAGAACCCCCTCCCCCGGGTTGTTGCTCAGCT
>JAOVVA010000021.1:5986014-6000194 GCA_028565275.1 Leiocassis micropogon
AAAACACGGCAATTAGATTTTTCCCCTATTGTGACCTCATAAAAGAAGAACCCCCTCCCCCGGGTTGTTGCTCAGCTCTGCTGTTCCCTGGCGGCGGCGTGGCTCATTTACATAGACCCTGAAACGGCATGTTCTCAGGAGTTTTATGTATTAAAAATCCATTACCTGAGAGGTACTTCAGCTGGAGCATTAACACACACACACACACACACACACTCACACACACGCAGTCTCGTGAGACGTGTGTTAACTTGTTAAAGAAATATTGACATATGGGACCTTTAATATCGAGCCTCAGCTCAGGCTGATTTGCTGAATGCGCTACTTGAATTGTTCTCTTATAAACATTATCTCTGTCTTTTATTCCCCGTGTAGGAAAACAGATTCCACAGATGGTTGTAATTTAGGTTCAATACAAGGAAGACAATAGTCCCTTCTATTTTCCCTCACAGACATATGATCCCCATCATATAAACAACAACCAGCTTATTCTTTCCAACACCATATATTTACATTATTCAATAAACATTTAGAGATGGAGAGCATTGCATTACTATCCCTCAGGCTAGGAAGAAAGCCTTTGCATCTCCTTTTTCTTGCACAAGCATACATCATCTAGTTACTGAAAGATGATTGAGTGGTACAGCTGAATGCTTTATTGAAGAGGAAGATTTTTTTTTTTATTAAAAAAGCATCTGATTAGTGAGGTTAGAGCAAATTCAATAAGCTTCCTTTGGCTGATGTTGGATAGTGCGGTTGTGGTTGTGTTAATGCCCAATCTCTGCAGTTGCCCTGTCACTTCTAAAGAATGAACGAGCGAGCTAAAAGACAGTCACATTTCAAGCCACATATTAAACACCAATATCTCTGTCTATATGATAATAATTACCATTTATCATCATATGAAACATTTTAAATAAAGCAATATTACAACTAGAGTTTTTCTTAGCAGTTTTTTTCACCAAAGTCCATCAATTATTACACACAGATGTTTTCAAGAATAAATAATAGCTACCACTGATTCATCAGATCACAGATATAGTAAACATATCTCAGATTTTCTATTACTTCATTCTTAGTTCTAAATAAGCTACAGCATTTTACCTGGTATTTTACTACATTTTAATCATAACTACAGCCCACATACACTATACGGATAGATATTTGGTTAAACCTGCAATCCCATTGTATATCCAAGTACATATACTTCAAAATAAGTCAGTTCCCCTTTTGCAACTATAACAGCTTCCACTCTTCTTGGAAGGCTGTCCACAAGACTTTGGAGTGTTTTTGTAGGAATTCCTGCCCATTTATTCTGTAGAGCATTTATGAGATCGGCAGTGGTGTTGGACGAGAAGGCCTGGCTCGCAATCTTCGTTCCAGTTCATCCAGTTCATCATTTGGGCCAGTCAGGTTCTTTCACACCGATCTCATCAAACCATGTATGCTACGACCACCATGTTTCACTGTAGGAAAGATCTTCTCAGGGTGCTTGATTGGGTTTTCCAACACAGACTGTATAAGAACTAAACAAACCCTCCATGATGTCTGAAGAGCAGGTTTGAAGATCAAATGTGGAAGCTCTGGTCTTTGCCATCTTGGCAGGAGCTGACTCTGCCTAAACCCCATTTAATTCACAAAGAGGTGGAATGAATGGAGCTTGGATGTTGGTTGGAACACAACTACTTACCGCAGTTACTACAGTACAAGCTAGCTAGTTTAGCTTTAGCCTAGCTAAAAGCTGGCTAACGTTCATTTGTACTGCTAAAGTTACTTTGTATTTGACATTCATACCCTACACATTGTCCCGTGTCAGCTCATACATTTCTTGTGCTAAGTTAAACTACAATGATTCCACTTAGCTGGTTAGCTAAAGTGATGCATACAGTAGCAGACAGCTAGCAGTTCTACACCATGCAGCTGTTTCTCAAAATGTGTGAAATTATGCAACCGGATGGTATAACTGTTGAATTACAAAAAAAATCACTCAAATCCATTTGTTGTACCAGGCTGTAAACATGTTTATTTCTGTTGTAAAGTTGGACATTGGACACTGACTAACTTTTGGAGCCAAAAGTGGTCATTCGAGTAACTATACGGTTTTGGCACTGACAGGTTGGACTAATTTTTCCTAACTGGAGGTCGATCTCTGGTTTTCACTAAATAAATAAATAAATAAATAAATATTTCCAGGTGTTGGAACTATAATAAAAGTATCTCGTTTTAGGAACATCTGGCAACCCACGATTTGTATTAATACCACTTGTGATTTGCTTCCATTTTATTCGCCATAATTTCCCTTTCCACTTTCAGGGGCTCTGCTTCTCTCTCTCTCTTTTTTTTTTACATGTCTAAACAATCCTGGTCATGACGAAGGCCGAGATGTCTGAGTTTAATCAAGCGCTCGGCGTTAGCAGTGTTTACTGGATTTCATCATCTTCAGAACAGTTCTGTGGCTCTCGGCAGACATTACTCTGTATCTCCCTTCCATCTGATCTATCACAAAAGACTCTCTAATCCAATGATGAATTCAGTCTCTTTTTTCCACACCTTCTCCTGTGGAAAAAAAAGAGTGAGAGAAAGAATGGAGATGAATCTCAGCTGAAATAGAATCAGAAATTTTAATGAAATCCGGCTCCAAAGTGGCCACACTCCTAGGCAGCAGGTTGTACATGAATATAAAAATTACTTTTAAGACCGATTCCTTACGCATTCCGTAAACATGAAATATGGCCTTTAAAGCTCCTAATAATTTATAATCATGTTCTAATGCCATGTGCTGTACTGCATGACCTTGATAATAGTCATAATAATGACTTGTTAATAGTCTTCATTGGCTCTGACAAATCCTTGTCAGGAAAAATTAGTGATATCAGAGTGGCATATCAGTTTAAAAAAGACCCATAATCACAAAAACCAGTATAACTGCCTTGTAGAGCGGGAAAAAGAAAAAAAACATCCATGACAATTAAGCCGTCTGTGTGCATCGAGTTTGTCTCAGAGGAAAGCTCGGTCCTTACTAGGTCTACAGCTCTACAGTACATAATCCTTTCTTTGTATTACCAAATGAAGTAATGCAACCAGACTAGTCGCATTTATGAAACCATAAATTGAACGCTTATAAAGGAAACATTGTGAGAGCAGGACTGGAGCTCAGGGGCGAACACGTCTCTCTTCGAACGAGGCCGAATTGAGAAACCAGTTGTGTAATTAGTGTTTCTACATGAACATAAACAGGAGTAAATCATCACCTCTTTTGCAAACCATGCATGTTTTTTGTACGATGCTTTTTATCCAGATGATGATGATGATGATGAGGTATGTTTTTCGAGGCTTGAAGGATTGCAAAATTATGAGGTATGTGATTTGAGTTCTACCCGGAAAGGACATTATGGAAAGAACTTGTGAGAGCATATGACTTCTAAACCTGACCACAAAAACCACACTGGGATAAGAGCCAGGCAAACCATCAAACCCTGGTAGATAGTTCATTTGAAGAAGGGACGGCAGACATCAAAAGATCCTATTGTTCCTGAAATTTTTAAACGAAAAAGTCTGCGAGAGAATGTTCCTTTCCAATCACAAAAGCTCATTCTCCAGACCTTGCGGAATAACGCAATTAAATTCAGAGTCTGCTTTCTGCTTTTTGTTTCCAGTCCACGTGAACTCCGACTGTCCTGTTCTGTGCAACGAAAGGAATGAATTGCTTAATGTGCCTTCTTCTGTTAAAGCGTGTTGCTAAATCGTTATGACTGGTGTGTCAAGACAATGGAATGTGAACACTGTCAAGATGTGTGTGTGATAATTCTTCACCTTTATACATGCTCTTTGAATGACATGAGGTGCTTTTCTGGTTTTGTCCCGGATAAAATGATCAATGTGATGACCTCAAGATACATACATTTAGTAGTAGAGACAGGATTTGTAAATATAAATAGCTACTATTATCTTTACTGTAAAGGAAAGCACAGTAAAGTGATGAGATGCTTAGCTGCAGTAAGACATTTAAATGGTGCAAACTTTAACATTTTTAGACACATCTGTCTGTATAAATTATACACACAATCATTTACCAACACCACTTGCACATTACAGGAACTCTGCTGGGAGTTATTGCCATATCCTCCATACAGTTTTGACCTCGATCCAAGCCACTTCCATATGTTTGGGACATTGAAGGAGTTCCTTGGAGGCCAGCGTTTCAGACAGTTAAGCAGGCAGTCTGATCATGGCTTTGGCATACTGAGAAAACTTTCTACCTTGATGATATCCAAGCACTTAAAAATTGCTTGTTTATGTAGCAACTTCAGCAGCAACCTCATTTCCCCTCTTGTCTGTTCCAACCACTAAGCATTTAGCACCAGTATACTAATCATTGGCCTGATCATCTGTCATCATCTGGACTTGTTTTTCACTGGTTTATGCCTTAAGTTGTACTTGTACAACTTGATGAAGTATGATGTACTTATGATTACAATGCAATCATCTATAACTTTGCGAGAGACCAAATGTACCAAATCCATGCAAAACCATCACAAACTCATCTATTAACTTATTCCGCTTCATACTGTATGCAGAGTCGCAAGGGGGCCTGGAGCCTATCCAAGGAGACTTACGGCATGAGGCGGGGTACACCCTGGATGGGGTGCCAATCCATTGCAGGGCACACACCAGTATACTTATTCACACACTACGGGCAATTTGGGAACGCCAGTTAGCCTAATCTTTATGTCTTTGGACTGGGGGACGAAACTGGAGTACCCGGAGGAAACCCACCAAGCACGGGGAGAACATGCAAACGCTATGCATACAGACTTGAGACGGGAATTGAACACAGACCCTGGAGGTGAATATTAGCAGGTTTACTCCACATCTTAACATGTGAGTTCAGTATATTTTTGGACGATCCTTTAAGGAAAAGCACAAATCGCCCACAGGATGAGGTTTATGACTCACCTACAAGCCACTACAATCCACCTTTAAATAACTGCGAATAAATGATCCATCTTCAAACAAACTGCTACAAAGTACTTTTAGTTGGAAAATAGCACAATAATTTTTTTTTTGCATGGCTACAAGTTCTCCTGAACTGTGACAAGTCGTACCAAACTCGTACAAAGTTTTTGATGATCTTTGATGAAATCCTGAGATTTCCCAATTTCTTAGCTCGGGAACAAATTCAGGAATGTGGGATTACAGCGTCAGACTTTTTCCCCCGTGGATTAAATAAAATGTACAGTACCTTTATTCATTGTCAGTTTTTAGTATTATACCTGCACAGATAATATATATACTGTTTGCAGTCTTTCATATTAATCTCCAAGGATCAAGTCAGCCAAGATATGAAAGGGAAGAAAAAAAACTACATTTTCTCCCCTATATAATTTTAAGCAGTGTCTTAAGAGCCCGCTATAGCCTGAGCAAACAGTCGAGCTGCTACAATCATCACTAGTGTGTACACGTTAATACACATCTATGCGACATCCCTGCGGAGAGCAAGAATGATGGATGACTTGATCCTGTAGAGCTCACTGTCTTGGCGGACCACATACATAGTCTCACGTTTATTCCTTCATTCATTCTTACTGGATTTTTTTAAACAAAGTGCTGTTCCAGCATGCTTTGGCAGGACGGTTGATGGTCTACAGTTATGGCCTCCTTCTCTTTATAAAGGAAGTGAACAAGCTGTTCTGTGACAGGGTACAGTAAAGCTTATTCTGGCTACAAGTCAAACTAGGAGTAGCAACACAACCAGGGGGAAAAAAAATCGACCCCTGTTAGAGTTGTGCAGTTTGCCAACTTTCTTTTTTGCTCTTACTACAAAAAAAAATATATATATATATATATATAGAAACTAAAAGAGAAAAGAAAAAGGACAGGCCGGGTATTGAGAGAGCTTTGATGTAAAGTAAAAGCCTTTTGATCCGTGTTGAAACTCTAAATACGTGTCAGTGTGGATATTTGTTTGAACGTGTTCAGGATCTCAGTGTTGATAAGCCTGCTACGAGGATAGAACAGGAGAATGATGAAGATGATCGTAGGGAATTAAAAATATATAAGCTCGCTCTCACTATGTCTAACAGCTGCAAAAATGAACCATAATATCTGTGGAAAGTTACTTTTGCAACTGACATTCACTTTCCATGGAAACTTAAGGCAAGTCCTTGATCACTGCACTTAGAAAAGATTTTTTTTTTCTAGTGGTTTTAACAGTGCAGATTGTTCAAAGCGGGCTTACAGGCATCAGTGAGGAAGTCAAGAGAGAACGGGGCGAAGAAAAACTCCCAAGACTGAACTAAGGAGGAAGCGACCTTGAGAGAAACCTAAACTTTTATTTGATTTTTTTTTTTTATGGCAGTTGAGCTAAGGATAATCGTTTATATGAAATACTGAATGATACTGAAAGTAAAAAGGTACAACAGGATCTACCCAAGGAAAGTTCACCATCTTCAGAGTCGGTCTCTGCAGGTGCATCAGGTTCACCAATCAGATTATTCAAATTACTGGAGGTCATATCTCTCAGGTTGCCGGTTTCTTCTTAAATTCAAATAAATCCGGACTGAAAAAGTTTCTTTGCTGTCAACTGCAATACAATATAACATCAAGACCATTTTATCATCTTCGTCTATACCGCTTTATCCTGTATACAGGGTCGCGGGGGGCCTTATCCCCCTTATCCCAGGAGACTTAGGGCATGAGGCAGGGTACACTCTGGATGGGGTAATCATTGGAAATTTGTGTTTATTTAATTAACGGTAAGGTTTCCAGCATCAGTATTGTGGAGCTTACTAAAACAAAGTGTGAGCAACTCCCTAACATCTATAAGGTATATCATCAGTTTGACAGCAAACTGATGAAACAAATGCCATTTTCAGACTTCAGACAAATTTTTGCTAATTATTTTTTTCTGACACACATGGTTGTCTATACAAAAAATAATAATAATTGAAGACTGCTATATGACCTTCTTTTAAAAGCTTAAAACTTTCACGTTTGATATTTAGCGGTTGTTTTATAGTCTTTTTTTGTGTCATGAAAAGTCAGTCCCATCACTTCTTTCTGTCATGTGATCAGTAAAGAAAAACTCCCTCCTAGGCAAAACAGTGACTGCACTGAGAGATCTAAATGCGTATAAGCTTTGAAGACTCCTAAAGCTCAGAAAAAGCATTGTTACACTTTGTTACCGTCAGTGCAGTTACCCCAGCAGTCATGAACTACAGTTATGTGTCATTCCTCTTGCTCCTGCCTTTAATTGCACTGGTTGTGCTGCCTTTGGTAATAATATTGAAAGAAGTTTAAGCAGTAATATTTAATGATGCACAAGTTAATTGTGTACTAGAGAAAGGAGATGCACACATTGTGTGCATGAAGCTGTTGCATTAGCTGTGTCTGATTCTGATCATCAGCTGATGCATGAACCGAAGTTAAATAGTACATACCTGCACTATGACCACCTGCTAAACTGATGCTGTAAACTAAAATTTTTGTGCTGTTTATAATGTTTCTCCTGAACTTAAACTATTTTTTAAATCCTTGATCTAATTTGCTGCCATTACTCAGTGTTTGACTTACTATAAAACCCCAATCAAAGGACGAGCTTGCTATATTTTCTAGTCAACCTAAACCAACATATTATTGATACTAATCTGAATTGTTAAATAACCAGAAACACAACTGCATCCTGATTTATCCACGGGGGCAAAACTTTTAGAAGTGGATTTGTAGCTTTTTGCAAAATAGCACAAAATTTTTTACTAATATAACCAAATGGAATTTGTACTTTTTAAACTCTTATGACTCAAGGAAAGCATGCACAAAATATTCTCTATCCGTATGCAATATTTCTTGCTTTATTTGAAAAAAAAAAAAAAAAAAAAATCTCAAAACTGCAAAAAAAGTTTAATTTTGCTTGAAACTGCTATAATCATTAGAAGACATTAGGATATGATGGTGGAACAGCAAATAGTGTGCAAACCTTAAATGGGGTGGTAAAAAAAAACTTTTTTTTTGCAAACACTTTTGGCACCCGGGACACTTGCTGATTGACGATACGATCCCTTATTAAATCTCTTGCTATCTGAAACAACAGCCTGGTTTATATTTTATACTAGTGAACTGAATAAGTGTACATTGGCGTCTGGTTTGGCTACATTTTAAAGAAATGACAGACAGAATAAGGGACACCTTCCATTGCTTACATTTGCATCAGCAGAGGAGCCTAATGTAAAAATAAACCCTTATAAATGCCACAAAATTATATATGTATTTTTTTTTTCCATTGGAGCAAACCACATCATTCAATAGAGTGCTCGAAATGTCTATCATTTTCTGTGACGGGCCGTACTTGAAGTGATCCAAGCCTCAACAGAAACACCGCCTGGATGAAGTATTTCTGTGTGAAACAAAGAGCTTTCTGTGTAAACTCAGGTGCCAAAAGCAATATTTTCGAGTGGAAGCCATACCTGTCTATGGACTTCCTGCCTTATATGAGAGTCATACAAACAAGATAAGACTAGTCCTGGGTGAAACTGCCAGAAAGACGTTTAAGAACAGAGAGTGCAGATAGCCTTGAATGTCTAGGCTTTTAAGTTACCACAGATTAGAGCTGTGATAATCTCTTTTCAAAAACTTTTAAAAACCTCTGGTGGTGGAAGTGAAAGTTAAGATGTTTTTTTTTTTTTTTTACTTCTCTGTTTCCATAGGCACCCACCAAAAATGATTCCTGGGGTCACATCCCTTGAATACTAAGACAAAACTAGCGTAGAATATAACCTAATTTCATTCATATTAGGTCCCTGAAATAAATTTAATCTAATTTTTAAAAAAGTTTAGCAATACAACCTTAGTACTGTCTAGTGGTGTCAAAAGTATTCACATTCATTACTTGGGTAGAAGTATAGGTACTGGGGTTTAAAAAGACTTCTTTAGAAGTTGAAGTTTCAACTCAAGCTTTTTACTCAAGTAAAAGTGTAAAAGTACTGGTTTCAAAACTACTTAATGTATTAAAGTAAAAGTAACGTAATGGGGAAAAAAGCATTAAGGATAAAAGCTTAGGCTGTGCCATGGGCCTATATACTGCACTAACACCTCATAAAAAAAGAAGAAAAATATGTCACGGCCATAGTTATTTGGGATACTGTATATGGCAAATGTTTCATGGAGAAGAAGATATGATAACTAGCTGCCTATACGTATTTTAATGGTGCAAAAAGTCAAACTTCAGAGGCATGTCATCAGTAACCTTTATTGGAATGTAACCCAAAATTTCTACTTAAGTAAGGTAATGAAGTATTTGTACTTCGTTACTTGACACCTCTGGTACTGTCTGAATAAATTAAAATCTGACAAGATATCACATTGGTGTAGTGGTTTTGCCCTGTGGCCTCGCACCACCAGGTCGAGGGTTCGAGTCCCGTCTTCGGGTCTGTGCATGTGGTGTTGCATGTTTGGTGGGTAACCTCTGGCTATTCCTACATTTTTTTCACATAGTGTATGACTTTGTGTGTATACCCTGAGACAGATTGTCCAGGGTGTACCCTACCTAAAGCCCCTGGGATAGGCTCCAGTCCTCCTGCGACAGGATAAACGGTTCTGTATATCCAATGTGATCCAATTTGCTGCCGCTACTCAGTGTTTGACTTACTATAAAATCACAATCAAGGCATGAGTTTGCTATATTTTCTATTCATCCACAACCAACATATTATTGATACGAATCTGCATAATTAAATAACCACAAACACAACAAACACAGGCTGATTTATCCACTGGGGGAAAACTGTGGGGTGTGGATTCATAGCTTTTTGCAAAATAACACAAAGACATGCAGATTAGACTTGGTGGCATTTCCAAACCTCTGGTAGTATATGAGTGTGTGCGTGTTTGTGCCTTGCAACAGATTGGCACCCTGTCCAGAGTGTACCCCACCTAGTTCCCTGAGGCCCCTGGGATAGGCTCCAGAGAAAGAGTGAGTGAGCTGTGTGGGGGTTTTTTTCTACACAGGAAAAAAAGCTAACTTGAGCATTAACTTCCAAGATGGCCGCCACAGACCACACCCCTTCACCATCACAGACTGTCACGCGTTCATGTTCTCTAGGATACTGATTGTGCACGCCTGTTATCAATCACACACACTCACGATCACACACTATTTAAGGACTCTGACTTCCTCACTCGTTATGAAGTGAAGAACACTCCTGCCTGTTAAGCTGCTTGTTACCAAGCCTCGTTATTCTGCTATTACAGCTTTAACCCTGTTCATTTTTTCCTGTTCTTGTTCCTGCTTTACTGTTGCTTGTTTAACCTTTTACAATTATGCCTCACGTGTCTGATTTGTTCGCCGAGGTTAATAAGATTCCATCAAAATGCATGTCTATTCATAAGGCTGGTTCTAGAAAACTGATTGGCTGAGCATCATGTAAAAATCCTTGAAATATCTGCACCATTGACCAAATCACAAAAACTGCATTTTGTATTAATGCTTTTAGGTTTTGAATCAGGGGGAAAAAAACGGTTACATGTACGTCATTGTGTTCATGGTAAGGTGCTTGTTAGGTTACTAAGCAACCAAAGCTAACTGTTAATAAAATACATTATGTGGCATAGGAAGGATTTATTATTATTATTTATTTATTTATTTATTTATTTATTTTTAACAAGGCCTTTTTTTTTTCTTTTTCTTTTTTTTTTACCATTTTATAAAATCAACCAGCACAATATAAAGCTGTAAAGGGAAAAACAAGACGGCTGACGCAAGACCTGTCTCCTACATTTAGCCAAAAGAGCCCTTAAATTCCTCAACTTCCTTGCATACTGAACAGTACGTTCACACCTCACCCCATGTATAATAAACGTCTTTCATCGGATTATGACGCGTTAATGTTTTCTGCTTACCAAAACGCTTGTGTTAGCTCATTTCAAAGCATAAATGGAGAAGTGGATTATTCATCGCTGTACAGCCTGTTGTGTTTTAAAAGCAATCCCAAAGCCTAAAATATTTCTAAATCTGAATATTTCTTGGACAGCAGTGCCTGATTTCATTATGTATTATTAGTGGTAGGCTGTTAAATCAGGACATATTGCACAACACACACAGACACAAGAAATCTTTTTTTCTCGTTCTCAGGAACCAACGCTGACACTCAACAGAAATATTGCAGTAAAGAGGTTGATTTAACAAAGCATGCTCTTTCAGATCCTGTTTTATTTTCTTCCATGCGCTCCACACAAGCAGTTTTGATGTGGTTTGAAGCCGTCAGTGTCGGCCGTGGCGCCACGGCCCGCGGGTCCGGCTCCAGTAAAGGGAAATGAGGAAGAAAAAAAAGAAGCCACATGTTTGAATATTCACTGCTCGAGACGCTGCATTATAGGTCCCTCAGAAACACTAGGCATAAACGGTTTATGATAATATGTCCCCATATTTTTTTTTACAACCACTCGGACTGATCTTTTCCCCACATGTACTGGACGTTTTATATAATGGCCACACGTCTCCCCGGAGCCTCTTCCTGCTGGCAAAATGGTCTCCTTTCCTTCATAATATGAACTACATAACGTCCAGAAATAGAACAGTTTCAATTTTCTGTTTTTGTTGTTGTTGTTGTTTGTTTCACTTCCTAATCAAGTGTAGCTAAGGTGTAATTTG
Organism: Leiocassis micropogon; assembly: GCA_028565275.1. NCBI lineage: Eukaryota > Metazoa > Chordata > Actinopteri > Siluriformes > Bagridae > Leiocassis > Leiocassis micropogon. The sequence continues at coordinate 5,997,659 of JAOVVA010000021.1, forward strand.
GATAAGTGAAAAGTTTCATTAGTAATAGTCTCACCTGAGCATTATTATCTTTATTATATGCTGCTTTTTTCCCTAGAAGGCTCCCGTGAGCCAGTCTGTGTTACAGCTAATCGCAGCCGGGGTTATGACTGAGCCAAAGATCAAAAGTTCAAGGAGTGTTCCCGACAACACACAGGTGATGGTAAACGTCTCCACCTGGTGGAAAAATCCATGTCATAAAGATTTAATTCAGGTTGTACCAACCAATTACATACAAGATGGCCTGCAATGTCAAGTACAGTACAAATGTTCTTAGGTTGTTAAAATAAAGGCTGATTTATTTTATATACATAGAAAAGTTAAATCATTCAAATGTCTTTACCTTTTCAACACTTCTCATCTTCTATACCACTTAACCTGTATACAGGGTTGATCCCAGGAGACTTAGAGCACAAGGCAGGGTACACCCTGGACGGGATGCCAATCCACACTCTCACACGCACATTAACACACTGTGTTGCAATTTGGAAACACCAGTTAAACTAATCTCCGTGTCTTTTGACTGAGGGAGGAAGAAGTACCTGAAGTAAAAACCCACCAAGCACAGGGAGAGCATGCAAACTTCATGCACATAGACATAAGGTGGGTATCAAACCCGGAGGTGCACAGCCACAGTGGTAACCACTAAGCCACCATGCAACCTACATTTTTTCTTATTATTTTTTTATTATTTAGTTTTAAAGTATCTGTATACAGCTCTGGAAAAAAATTAGACCACTGCAAAATAATCAGTTTCTTATGTTTTTTTTTTCCCTTGCAGGTGCATGTATTGGTGAGATGAACAGTTTTGTTACATTTTTTGTGAACTGCTGAATATTTCCACTAAATTCAAAATATATCTATTGTTATTTAGAATGTATATTTAAAGGAAATGACATCATCACAACACATCAAATTAACACAAGATCAATCAGTATTTGCAGAGCTTTAATAACTCAGATACATCAAAATGCAAAGAAATTGTGTTAATGCTTTCGCTAAATAACATTAAGAAATCAGTATTTGGTGGAATAATAACCCCGATTTGCAATTACAGCTTGCATGCGTTTTGGCTCTCCACCAGTTTTTTCACGCTTTTACTTTACACCATGCTTTTTTGCAAAACAGCTCAGTTTTGCTTGATGATCTGTGACCATCCATCTTCCTCTTGATGACATTCCTGAAGTTTTCTGGAGTAAATTGCAGTGGTCTCTTCTTTTTTCATATATACTGTTTGAACATTCCTTGAAGTTATCCCTGAAAATTGACAAATAACTTATCATCAACTTGCAGAAGAGACGTATCTGTCTGTGTGAACTGTACACACAATAATTCACCAACACCACTTGCACATTAAAGGAACTCGGCTGGAATTTATAGCCACATCCCCTGTACAGTCCTGACCTCCACATGTTTTGACCATTAAAAGAGTTCCTGGGAGGCCAGTGTTTGAGACATGAAGCAGGCAGTTCAAGCATGTCTCCAGCGTACTCAGATAACTTTCTACCCTGATGGTATCCAAGCAATAGTGAAACACTGGGATAAGTGCATTAGTGTAGCAGGGGAAAAGCCCCAGTTTGACTTAAAAACCCCTTGTGCTTTGCGGCACAGTTATGGTATAATGGGCTGAGATGTGTTTTGTCAGCTTAATTAACACCTTAAATCAGTTATCTTAAATCAGACATTTTGCCTTATACACATTTTGTCAATGTTACATCAATGGGACACAACTGACATTTCTGTAACTGAAAAAACCCTCCACAAACTGTTCACTTAACATATGCTGCAAGTGCCATCTAGTGTCCATTACCAAGAACAACAACTTCAGAGAGAACAGTCATTCATAGATAAACCTTTTTCTTGTAGACCTTTAAAAGAAAAAAAAACTCTTTAGAGAATTTGATGAACCCTTTTTTACTACTTACAGTGTAATGTTTAGCATAGTCTTATGAAATGTTTATCATATATAATATATACACTACATGGACAAAAGTATTTGGCCAAACCTGCAATGACATTGTATCCAAATAAATATACTCAATATGGAGTTAGTCCTCCTTTTGCAACTATAACAGCTTCCACTCCATTCCAGGTCAGGCACTGATTTTGTACGAGAAGACCTGGCTCGCAATCTCCGTCCAGTTCATTCCAAAGGTGCTTGTTCAGGGCTCTGTGTTAAGGCCGGTCAAGTTCTTCCACACCAAACTCATCAAACCATGTCTTTATAGTACTTGCTTTGTGCACTGGCGCTCAGTCATGTTGGAATAGAAAAGGGCCTTCACCAAACTGTTCCCACAAAGTTGGAAGAATAACATTGTCCAAGAAGTCTTGGTAAGCGGAAGCATTAAGATTGTACTTCACTGGGGATAAGAGACCTGATTGAAACACCTGAATTCAATAATAAACAAGTTTAGCTAAATATTTTTTCTATATAGTATGTGTGAAGATGAATGGAAGAAAGATATACTGTGTATATATGTGTGTATACAGTGTGTGCGTGCGTGTGTGTATGTGTGTG
>JAOVVA010000021.1:6010101-6022543 GCA_028565275.1 Leiocassis micropogon
AAATGTCTTCCCCTGAAACTGCTCAAGTGGGACTGGACTGAAAATGAGAGTCCTTTAAGAAGCCTGGAGAACTATTCCTCAAGACTACATTATAATACAAGAAGGTTCGGCTATCTGGAAGCTAAATATAGTATATACAGTAGAAATATTTGGTGGTTCAAGCCTTTTTTATCAGTACTGTACATACATATTGTGGTTTGTCACTGGGAAATATCCTCATGTCAAATTTTGGGAACTGAATCTTCACCAAGCAATGAGCATGTCCTGACGCCAAATATTATGTCCTGACATTTTGTTTGCTTGTTTTCATCTTCATTCCTTCTTTCCCCATCTTTTTTTTTTTTGCTGCTTATGTTTCTAGGTGGCTGGTGCTCCTATCACTACTCAGGTAGCCCTGTCTCTGACCAGCATGCCTCTCTTTATTTAAGAAAACACACACACACACATACCCCATGGACACAAAAAAACATTATCCCTTGATTAAATCAAGAATTTCCTCAGGATGTTGTCCTCAGGAGGATGTCAGGATAAATTAGAGACAAACTGCTTAGGAGAAACTCTATCTCAGAGAAGATCTTTTATCTGATGTTCGAAAAAATAAAGCAAGATTCCTTAGCAGTTGCACAATTAATCACCAGATAATTAATATTGACTTTTTCACAGAGCTACTGTACAGAACTTTCCTTATGGTGTCCTTATTAGCTAAAGTGGTAATCAGATAAAATAAAATAAAAAAAAACCTGTAGAAAATGTACTTCACTGAAGGGAATAGGGTGGGAGGTATAAAGGGAGTATTTGTCTCAAGTGAGACTCTTGATAGGGTTGGAAATTCCATACATTTTTCTTAACTGACCATATTGACAATCAATAATCGATTGAAGGTTAATAGTAACAAGAAACACATTTTTCGTATGTATTTAAATTTAAACAGTTTAACAGCACAATCCTAACAAATTAGTTATGCAGGATGCATTAATGAAGCCAAAATACAGATAACTTACGAGCATTCGAGTTACGAATTTTCGCAGATACGGACGAAATCAATCCCTGAAGTAGCTCACATGTTTTGTACACAAACAATAGACGCTGCAGTACACCAGATACCAATATTTACAAATATATACAATATTTTCTGTGTGTAAGTGAATGTATAAAATGTCTAAAATCCGGTATATTGTATGTGTGTGCGTGTGTGTGACTTTGTCGGACTTAAGAACAAATCAGACTTTCAAACGTTCCTCCAGAACGGAACTCATTCGTAAGTCGGGGACTACCTGTACTTTAAACAAGCAATTAAAAGCAGTATCCAATATGTTAAAAAATACAAAGTCTTTTGGTGTGAAAGTTAATAGATATAGGAGCTAAGGAGAATTGTTCTAAAAAACAAATAATTATCTGTTAATATATTTTAACTGGTATAAACCAGTTTTAACTTGCAACTAGTTAATGATCAATCATTAACATTCCTAGTTTGTAAAACAAACAAACAAATACTTAAATACAGGAGCCTGTAATTATTAAGCTGCAATCAAGCTGCACATCTAAGCAAAATGAAAAAAAAAACAAAAAAAACAGATACTTCTACATTCAAAGGGAGAACAATACACTTTATGATCACAATATGATACTGCATGTAGTATTTTAATTCTTATAAAATTTGAAAGCCAACTGAAACATAGCAGGAGTAGAGCTCCAGATGTGGCTAAAATGGCTGAATTCTGCAGCCTGTTTCATGGGCATGTTTATGATGTGGTCATGTAACTATTATATCCTCTACTTCACATGTGAAGATAATTCCCGTCTCTGTAATGAGAGGTTGCGTTCAAGAAAGAATGTGATCATGTGATCAACACGATCTCTATATATTTAACTGGAAGAGATGTACAGATTGGGAAAGAAAGTAATAAAGGTTTTTTTTAAATTATTATTATTATTTGTAATCCACTCAACAAGTACCATAATTCAGGCCTGAACAGTTTCCCATTGTACATACTGTAGACTTAAAAAAAAAACTGTAGTAAGTTAACACTTAGTTGGTTGTTCTTAAATCAGTTCACCACATGGTTTATAATTTAACACAGAGCCGTTTTGTCTGCCAACTTACTCTAGGGTTTTTGTGGTAAAGTTTTCCCCTCTTCCTGCTTGAATTTTCTTGCCAGCAATTTTGGCACCTCTGCTTTTCACATCTTTCACATTCTTTCACATCACATCTCAGCTGCGATCATCTCTTTGCTTGAATTCATATGTTTCCATGCATCATGTGTTTGTGTGTGTATACATAGAGCGTTTGCCATTCACTGTCCCAAAAGTCACATTAGAGTCGTCAAATCACACATCTTGAATGCATCGTTTGTCGTGTGCATTTCTCGCATGTCAAATTAAACCAAGTGCAGGAATGTGCTGTCAAATGCTGGATTCTGGCTAAAGCTACATTTTTTTTGGAGTAAATATCAGCCTCCGAACCACAAACCTCAGGAGGAACATTTAGGGAACTTAATTCGTTTCCAAATATGGCTGGAATCAGGCTGAACAGTAAACAACTGCATAATTCAGGCAGAGTGGAGTGGAAAGAAGACAGTCGGGCCCAGTGTTCGGGGGAGCGGAAGCAAAAGAGCCCTTTTTGTCCGCAACCTGATGAAGCAATGTTTTTTCCAGGCGTTGGACATTTTGTTGTCCGCCAGCCAGCCAGAAAAAAAAGTGCTGCTGAGAGTTGAGAATGTTTGCACTACAGTACCAAGATTTTATCTGATTGGCTCACTGATACCACCTGGTGGAAAGCAGTCAAAATAAACATGGAAATTAGCTTAAGATCTGTCACAACAGGACTTGATGATGATTTATGCCCCAAATTAGCATTAAAATAATGTTCCAGCTATGCTTGAGAAAATATACAGTATATATAAAATGATATAATATGTTTATGCAGCTTATTGTTTAGTCTCACTGATGTTGTTTTACAAATGCACGATGGCTGTATTGAAAGTAATGCAAAATTTATTTACCTTTTTTTTTTTTTTCACCAATACACTTGGTTCAAATTGCACATTTTGGTAGAGTAAAAAAGTTACTACTCAGCAAAGTCTCCATCTCAAGCGATGTGCTTGGACCATTGTTGAACCCAACTCTTGGAGAAAAGAGTGCAGTTGATGGTCTCGCATTGCACTACATACCGTTTGTTGAGATGACGCCATTGATGAGCAATGTGCAAAGATGGTTGAAGAGGTTTAAAGAAGGGGAAACTAGCATTGAAGACAAACCACGTAGTGGGAGGACATCGAAACTAGTTTAGCATGTTCGTTTACTTTGCTGATTTTCTTGCCAAATCAGCTACTGTAATTTGATATCAGGTGATATCATCTGTACTGTTGAATAACAGCGACGTGTAAGCTACTTTGTTAACTAGCTGATTAGCAGAAGACTTTTTACATAATCTGATCATTTCCAAGATCCACCTTTATATAGCTGTATACATGTTCCTAAGCATTGTTTTTAACTGTTTCTCCTTTACAATATATACAATAATATATTCTGTGTTTCTCAGGTGCGTGTGGTTCAGGGTAAAGAGCCTGCACAACTTATGAGTCTGTTTGGTGGAAAGCCCATGGTGGTGTATAAGGGAGGCACATCCAGGGATGGAGGTCAGTCCGAACCCGCACCTACACGCCTGTTCCAAGTGCGCTCCAACTCTGCGGGATGCACCCGGGCTGTAGAGGTCAGTGTGAAATCATATCAGTGAATCAATCTTTAAGAAAGATTACTCGTACATTTATCCATATTTTACAGTTCTGTGAATTGAATCAACCTTGCCATTCAGGAGCTAGTTCTGATAAAGGACAGAGCACATGGTGAAACTGAAGACATTAGGGAGACCTGAAACAAACAAGTGCTTTGTCTTCTCGAAGAGGCTGAAGGGAAAGAGTGAACTTTTAAAAGTCCTTTCTGGAGTGAAGTAACACGAGAATGTGGCTCTTGACTCTCGAGCACTATTTTACTAAATTACAGATTCCTGCTAAGTCCCGCCCTCACAAAGTGAACTCATGACTGAGCAACTGTGTGGCAAAGGACTCTTACATAGAGAACAGATGACAGGGACAGATGAGAGTCATTATATCATATAGACTGATCATGTGGCAACGTTGGCTTAGCAGCCAAGCCAGCTCCAATCTTTAGTCATTACTAAAAGGCCAGACTGAATTTTTTAAAAATTGCATATGTTCCTTTTTAAACAAGTCTTACGTGTCTCCCAAATATTTGTTTATTTTCCAGCTTGAATCATGCACTCGGGAATAACTGTTCCTGTTTCAGTGTCTCTTTCTTTAAATGAACTGCCACTGAAAGCCTCTTTGAGGAAATCACTTTTCCTAGCTAATCAGTACACAGAGACAGGAAAGATGCTTTTTAAATGCATTTTGACTAGTAAAATAAGAGAAAAATTTAGGAGCATTAATTCATGATGACATCATCAGTATTCAGTGAGCCTGCATGGTGGCGTAGTGGTTAGCACTGTCACCTTGCACCTCCAAGGTCAATCTGTCTCTTTCATTTTGGCCAATACACAAATAGATAGAGAATGTTGAATTTAATTAAATAGTTTCATTTTTTAATTTTTTATTTAGACCTGTTTGATGAATTGAAATGAGTGAATTTTACATAGTACCTGTAGGTTCCCTTTTAATAGTGTGACTTCATGCATATTGGAATTCCTCTCTCCAGGTTGATGCTGTTTCCTCAAACCTGAACTCCAACGATGTCTTTGTCCTGGTGACCCCATCGAGCTGCTCCATGTGGGTCGGCATTGGCGCCAGTGACCCGGAGAAACAGGGCGCACAGGAGCTGTGTGGTATCCTCGGGGTCTCTCCTTCTCAGATAACAGAGGGCGGAGAGAGTGGTAAGAACTGAGGCTATTATACAGTATAATGGGTTCTCAGTAATGTAACATAAGCTGTGTTTGTTTATAGCTGCTATAACGTATGTAGGTGATAACAGGATCAGGGATGTATGACATCACTGTATGTACAGTAATTACTGTAGAAATGGAGAACAATGGCGGTAACAGGACACACATCGCATCACCATGACTTTGATTTAGTTTCCTTTAAGAACATGTTACCAGTTTTTTAATTCCTTACCTACTGTATATTATAGTAAGTGTAAATTATTTGTGCACCAAAATTTTCTACAGTTTTATGTATAATGTACAAGGATCATTAATTTATATATTTTTTCTGGAATGCATTATAATTATGAATTTGCCCTGCATAAGGATTTGTTCTGTTCTTTCATGTGCAGGTGACTTCTGGGCAGCTCTGGGAGGAAAGAGCGAGTACCGCACATCCACCAGGCTTAAGGATAAAATGGACACTCACCCACCCAGACTGTTCGCCTGCTCCAACAAAACCGGGCGCTTCATCGTGAGTGTTTTCACGAACATAATTTCACTTTAAGACACAAACCGCGACATTTTTTAATTCAGTTGGAAGTCAAGTGTTTTTTTTAATACCTACAGTATTAGCACTGAGAAATAATGGTTACATCACATCAACGTTGGTGAGAGTGAAATCACAAAAAGAGTGGACTCGCTTTCTCGATTCCAAGCGTTGAAAACTAAGAGACAATACACTAGCATTAACGGGTGTGTGCAAAATGACACGAAAATGATTCATCTTGGAGAAACATGGTTAATAAAAATGGAATTTTGTTGTCTGCACCTTACATTTAGTGACGTGCAATGAATATTGGATTATTTATTTATTTATTTTATTTAGTCAGATTTTTACAAATCACTTCATTTAGTTATCGAAATAATTGTTAGTTGAACTGTTTAAACCAAATAACAGCACGTTTTTTGCTTTTGTAGATTGAGGAGGTACCTGGGGAGATGACTCAAGAGGATCTGGCTACAGATGATGTCATGATCCTGGATACCTGGGACCAGGTAATATTCAGCTCTCTCTTTATAAGTGGCTCAAACCAACATTTCCAAGTTTTTACATCGATCTTGTAGACATGACCTGCTCCAAAGACTTCTAATCATTGAATTATTTCATAATATTTGCCTTGAACTTTCTCTAATGATATTTCGAGTAGCATGCAGCCATTTAAATCATCCCTGCCTTCTGGGGTTTCTGACTCGCTCTGGATGTGTTGCAGGTGTTTGTATGGATCGGTAATGAGGCACAAGAGGAGGAAAAGACTGAAGCGATGGCTTCAGGTGAGGCTCATTAAATTTCTCACTCATGAGTAATACATGTAACAGACTCCGATGTGTGGAAAGTAAATCATTATGCATGTTTTTTTTTTTTTTTATTCAAACTGGATAACAGCTCTGTTTTTGACCCTGTACACTTACACTTATTAACAAGAAGAGGAAAAAAAAGTGAGGTTAGTGAGGGATGTCTAAATGTGTTGCGCATTATTAAAACTCATTTTTATCTGTAATCTACTAGCTGCACGCTACATCGAGACGGATCCAGCCAACCGAGACCGCCGTACTCCTATTGTGAAGATCAAGCAGGGCTCCGAGCCTCCCACGTTCACCGGCTGGTTCCTGGCCTGGGACCACGACTACTGGAGCAGCGACCCTCTGGAGCGCGCCATGGCTGACCTTGAGATTTGAGCCCCTCACCTACTGACCTTTAAAACCCCTTTGCCTTAATTGGGTAGAAGTGGAAGTTGCCCTTTTCCACTGATTGAGCATACTTCCACTGGGGTATCTGGGAGTTGCTGAGAGACCAGTGTAAAAAGGCAACTTGGACACTCCAAGCCTTGTCTGTAGTCAAAAGCTTTTATTTCTAATTGCACTTTTTTTTAATTTTTTTTTTTACTGTGTTTAAAAAGTAGGCATTATAATTAAACTGTATTTAAGCGATACATTTGTTGTAATAAGGGTAGCTCTTCTAATCTGAGGTGGGAAACATCCATGAAATATTTGACAGTGCTTCTTTTGACCAAAAACAAATCTGATTTGATCATAATTTGAGATGTTCGTGGATCACAGATCTTGATCCTGTAAGGGCGGATAAATCTCAAATTAGGAATTACCAATTATAGTGACTGTTTAACAAGGTTATGTTTTAGAATACTGTTACTCAGAACAACAAAGTGTCTCTACAAATACAGAAATCCATGAAAGTCGGGTTTATTAAATTAGCAGAGCCTGTTTCTTCCTGTATGTTCGCATATAGTTTGTTTTTACGTTCATGAGCAGATGTCTAAGGGCCTTTAGCAGCAATACAGTCCTGCCTAGTGTGCATTGTGGTGTCACTTTACTTAGAAATAAAATGCAGCCATTTTATCATATGTAGCAAACATTATGTAGTGCCTAAAAACAGTAACAGCCAAAATATTTGAGTGTGTTCATGAATTTTTTCCACGTCAGGGGATGTCATGTTATTTGGAGAGTTCCTGCCACCAGAGGGTGCTAAAGAGCGTTAAACTCCAACCAGATCAAACACAGTGTGTGATCCGAGCCTCATAAAAAGGCCCATGAAAAGTGATAATCATTGCAAATTCAATTCAGTTTTTCCATCACACTTAAAAGAGAATGTGTTTATTTATTGTGGATTGAGTTGTTTGGGCTGACTACATGCTCTTGTCTTTGACTTGGCTACAGACGCCTTGAGAGGTCAATTAAGAGTTTTAATATAATAAGCCATACAAAGTTTAGATAACCATGGGATAATAAATTGCTTGTACTTTTATTTGTGCTAATAAATTTATGCCCATCTGTTGGTTTCATATTGGTTTCATTATTGATAACTTATTATTTTATTATTATTATTTGTAAAGATTACATTTCTAAGTATTAACATTTATAAGTACATTTTTGGGATAGTTTTTTTTTATTTTATTAAATTGCTTTTTGCAGCTGCATGACCTTAAATTTATAATTGTGCAATATGCAGAACACTTCCTGGTGACAAACTGGCTGGTGTGAAAGTGTGAAAATTATTCCTCATGCTTCCAGAACCGCTGTTCCACACGCTGAGTCCTGGAATATGTCTGGTGTGATGACCTGGATGTAATAAATGACCAGGTTGTCAGCTGACTTCATTTTATTGCCACATATCATTGCTGTGTCAGATAAGTCTGTTCCATATCAGGTTAATGTTTACAGACAACTTGTTTTTGCAACCCAGGACTGTGTCAAATCACTGATCCTTAGGAAGAACGGTTCTATGGTGGTCTCCATGGCATGTCCTTTACTTAACGATTAGCTTGACCACTTGTTTAGAATAGCATCATCCTGGAACAGCAAACATCCAGTATACAACACTGTGTCACAGTGACCGATTCCAGTCTTTGCAGCTTGTTTTATAAACCCTGTTCACAGATATGGAACAGATGGGCCTTACATGTGTTACAATACAAAAAATAATACAGCTCTGTGGACTGTTTCAAAGTTGCCTGATGTGTTTATTGCATTCGGATTAGAATGAACAAACACATAATCCATGGTAAATGATTTTGATATATTTTCATGTACATGCAATTAATGTAAAGAAGACAAGTACAATACAATACCAGGGTAGAAATGGTATCAATCAGTAGCTATAATAAATGGAGACATACTGATATTAGACAATAATTATGGCACATTACTGGTTTTCTCTAGAGGTGGAATACAAAATTGAAATAACATATTATGCAAGATGGAAGATTTCAACTGCTGAACCACATTTCTTTCTGATCCACAAGACAAAACGGAGCGTAAGAAAGTCTAAACAAATGTCAAAAGCTCCAGTAAGTAATTTAAAGCAAAACAGAATATAAAAAAGTCAAGCATTACAGAGAGATAAATTTTATACACGAATTAGTATGAGAAAAAAAAACAACAGGGAAAAAAATTTGGTGTTAAATTCATTTTTTGTTCTTTTTTTTTTCCTCTCCTCAATCCACCAAATGGTGACCCAGCACCACCCCCCCCCCCCAACTCCCCAGCTCTCCTCTAGCTTGAAAGGCTAAGACGTGCTTCTTGCGAGAAGCCAGCGTGAAGCCAGCAGCCTGTATTATAAAGCTATCAATGTAACACTAAAGCTATGTACGTGCGTATATAACACTCTCAGAGGACCCTGCTGTCGGCCCTCTTCTGCATACTGGCGCATTGCCATTGTCCCTGTGATTGACTGAGGATACGAGAAACGCATGTATGTATACTACTTGTTATACATAACGCTCGAAAAGCCTCGAAAACTTTTAACCAAAGATGATTGCGATATCATATTTTGATTAGATTTTTTAATTTATGTTTAAAAAAATATTTAATAAAATACTAAATGATATTAGAAACTCTTTAAAAAAAAAAAGAACAGCATATGAGTAAAATTATTAAATGCTACACATTTAAACATGAACATTTACGGTTAAGGCTCTGTCAGACAAAGTAATAGGCACAGAGACGTTAGAGCTGGGCTACATAATACGATATCCATATTGAGTAAAAAAAAAATTTAATAGAAATTTTCACTGTAACTCCCAAAAAAAAAAAAAAAACATACTTTATTAATCACAAATTGTCATTTTTGCATAACCCAGTTAGGAAGCTGGGGTGAGAGTGCAGCAGGGTTAGAGCAGATAGGGATAAATGCCTGGCTCAGGGGCTCAACAGTTGCAAAGTGGCAGCGCGGGGGCTCGAACCTCCCACCTACTGAACACAGTAAGCTACTGCACGTACTTCTGACGGATTTAAAATTTATATACTTATTTTATTTCTTTATTTGAATTTATTTAAAGGTAAACTAAATAAAACATTCCTACACTAATTGTTTTAACATTTATTTTGAAATGCAATAAGACTCTTTTCCTGCCAGTTTAATAATAACATTATCTCTGTGAATTACAGATTATAGGATGTGATATTTGCGTCACATGGCCCAGCCCTAACAGAATTATCAATTATCATCAGTGATGTTGCTGTCAGATCACCCCTGACTTCAAGTGATGATAATATAACGAGAGAATGTGTGTGGGTGTGTGTGTGTGTTAGATCCTTAGGTGCTGCTGATCTGTATTTGCCTGCATTATATCTTCAGTATATAACTGTGTGTTTTTGTCAGTGTGCACTGAATGTATGTATGTATGTGTGTGTGTGTGTGTGTGTGTGTGTGTGTGTGTGTGTAGGACGTAGACGTCAGCTCAGCGCTTCAGGAAGGACTGCAACATGTCGATTGGCAGGGGGAAGATGATGGTGGAGTTTTTCTCGGCGGCGATGGTGTTGAGGGTCTGCAAATAGCGCAGCTGCAGCGCAGACGGAGACTCGGCGATCACCAGAGAGGCTTCCTTCAGCGCTCGGGACGCGTTCATCTCTCCCTCAGCGGCGATCACCTGCGAGAGAGAGAGAGAAGTAATTTGAATCATGTCTACACTTGTTCTAATACATCAGCTTTTTCATAGTAGCAACAGAAACGCATTTTATGGCGTAACATTATCAAAAATTGTACGCATTAAAAACCTCAAATCTGCCTTTTTCTCCAAACCTTATAAGCAAATGTGTCTCAAACCAACTCATTACACACACTTAGACCATCCTAAAAATCGTGTGCGTTAAAAGCCCCGCGTACCCGCAGTAGAAGCCGCATGTCCCCACCTGCTTGTAGCCACTCAACCCACGCGTTGAGCTGAGTCAAGTCGAGTTTTTACGACTTTGGAGGCGTTTGAGGAGGTAAAATGTCACCATTTCTTTATAATCCTACGGGCACTCTGAGCTGTTCACACATTAATTTTCATCCCATCTAAATTATGTGCAAAGTTTGTTTAAAAAGAAAATAATAATAGTAAAAAATCATCTGGTGATTCCCATTCCCAGTTATGACAGAGTGTGTATGAAAGACAAAAAAAACAACCTGATAAAGGAATTATGTTTATAGCTAATACAAAAAAATAATAAATTCATAACTTCTAAGAACTTGATGCATGGACGTTCCGCAACAATAACTGCTAATATAAACCGTGATTCGCTCTGGTATACGAGGAGGCACGGGACAAATGTTTTAGTCCCTACTCATTCCCCTTCCCGGTCTGATGGTCCTCCCCTTGGACGAGTCCGTTTCTCATGGTTTATTTATGTAAGCGTGGATTCTTCTGTAAACATCTTTTTTTTTTCCACGCCTATGGGAAAGGGTCATTCGCCGAGCAGCAGGATGACAAATGGAGGAATGATAAAGTCAAGTGTGTTCTAAATATAACACTGGAACGTGCGCTGAGGATGGGAGATTCACATCCTGTACTCTTTACTTTAAAAACTTAACGGAAAACAAAGACATTTGTAATAAAACTGCAGCGTGATGCTCGTGTTTTGGAATGATTTTAGATATCTGTGGCTGCTGACAGAAGTGTATGATGTGTGTGTGTGTGTGTGTGTGTGTGTGTGTGTATGCGTGTGTTTGTGGTAGTGTCTCACTTTAGCTCTGGCCTCCCGTGCAGCCTCGGCCTCGGCAGCCATAGCTCTCTGGAGCTGTAGGGGCAGTTTAACGTCTTTAATCTCCACCCGTTCCACCTTAATGCCCCAGTCGTCAGTCGCATCATCCAGACTGGACTGAAATAGAGACAGAGAGAGCTTTTTATTTCAATGAACTCAAGAGTAATGAACACTTGGACTGACATTTCTAAAAATGAAAATAATCATAATAATAGTAGTAATAAATAAATAAATAGTAATACTGCTACTACTACTACTAATAATAAAAATAATAACAACAACAACAAGGTGGCAGAGCAGCTGCTTTATGTGATATAAATAGAATTTTTTGTGAGACTTAACAAGCAGTACTGTCGAAACTGCGGACTTTGACTAATCGTGGATTTAAAAACCCACCTGCTACATTGGGGTGTGTGTGTGTGTGTGTGTGTGTGTGTGTGTATATCTCACTTGCATACTGTGGGCGATCTCTTCACGATCAGACAGGATCTCGGCGAGGTTCTTGGTGCCCAGGACGTTCCTGAGAGTGGTCTGTGCCAGGAGGCGTGTGGCAGCGTCTGCGTTGGTGATGTTGGCCACAGCCAGGGTAGCATTCTGTACGCGGTAATACACCACGCCGTCCACGCTCACCGTCACAGAGTCTTTAGTGAGCACCTTTGGACAGAAACGCACATGAGTCATAACAAAGATAGTTGTTACATTAAACTGACACAGGATCAGTAACAATTAGGCATCGAAATCCATCACAGGATGGTGTTTGCAGATAACTGATTAAAAATGATTTCTCATTTAATAACAACCAACACTATCATTTTTGCCTTAAACTTATTTATAGCTATTGGATGTAAATGTAATGCAGTGAAACTAGTTAGCTCCTAATACGTGTATGAGTGTGTATACTACACCTTCACATTCATGCAGTTATCTAATCTGGTAATCAGCCGATCACGTATATATACTCAGCAAAAAAAGAAACGTCCTCTGACTTTCAACTGTTTTTACTTTCAGTAAACTTAATGTGTAAAT
>JAOVVA010000021.1:6024806-6047611 GCA_028565275.1 Leiocassis micropogon
AACACTTAACAATATTTAAAGAGTCCTTAATTTCTATATCTAAATATAACAAAAAAATGGTCCCAATATTCCCAAAAGCTTCACATTATGCAATGTGATTATTACTTTAAGCAAACTTTCCTTCAGTCAGGATTATCATAACTTTAAAATGCTTTCAGGTTTTATCGTCAGACATTATTAGTGGCATTTTGCCGTGTGGCGCTGATGGATTGCGATTTGTCCTGTTGTGCTGAGAAAGTCACAGAACAAAAGGACGCTTTGCATTCTGCCCCATCTCTCTCAGTGAAATGAGTTCTCTGTCAGAGAGGATCGAGGGCCCACACAGCTGCTCTCCCCTGAGCTGCTGTACATAAAACATAAAAGGCAAGTCTATATGAAAAATGCACAGAGCTGTGGATTATAATGCGCTTTATACCCTCCTGTTTTTGAGAAGACAGAAGGAGAGAGAGAGAGAGAGAGAGAGACTGATGGTGTGAATGAGAAAGAGAGAGAGAAAGACGAAGGCAGAAAAACACTGAGCGAGACCTGCACTGGATTGATTTCCTCTTTCTCTAGAATGGGTTTGATGGCAGGCCCGGATGAGTGCCTGTGCAAACATTTACTCACACTGCACCATCTTCCGATCGCATTACAAAGATTGATTGTTCACTCCCAATCTCACCTACTGCTGTATCATTGGCCAGTGTGAAATCAAACACAAGTTTGAAACAGGGTAAATCGAAAAAAAAAGGGACTTGGTAATGACAGGGGACAGGCAGGATGGCAATAAAGTGTAAAAGGACGGCGAGGACGTGTGTCTTCGCCAAACTCGCCGCCTTCTTGCTGGGAGCAATAATTTATATAATGTGTTTGAGGGAGGGTGATACTGTAACGTAGCCTTAAAGACCTCAGCAATACGCACATCACCGCGTGCCAGATCGAACCGGACGCAGCTCTGGTTTACAAGGTGACCCAGGGCTTTTACCCCAGGCTTTTCTAGCCCACTTCACCAGCCACATCCAATCAGGCCAATGTAAGTGATATTATCAGGGAAGCAAGTACAGACACTTTCAATTTTTCCATCAATATCTGAGTGCCTGAAATTAATGCGAGCTAAACATGGCAGAGGTTGGACTGTGAAAGGGCAGCAGGGGCTGAGGAGTGGGAAAGCGAGCGCTGATGAGGGGCGCTGACCTTACACAGGCTGGGTCAGTACACAAGGAGGGACATCTTGGCTAAGCTAATAACGCCCCCCCTCTCTAGCAGTTCATCCAACAAAGGTAAGACACAACAGATCACGACTCGAGACTCCATCAGATTAAGCTCCGTCCTCGTGGAAGCATCGCATCTCTCCCTCACATCGTTAGCATTTAGATAGGCGAGAGCAGCAAGGCCGAGGTAATAGGCTTTTCCTGTCAGCTGAAGAGAGCAGGATTAAATCAAAAGAACAACAATGATGAGTGAAAGAGCGAAAGAGAGAGAGGGGGAGATGCAGCATTATGCCTGATTGACTATGAGCTCATTAAGTGAGGCCTTGACTTGAACTGATGTTAGAAGTGATTGGAAATTATCACATTTAAAGAAAATCCACCAGCCCTTGCTTTCTCCCAGCTCTATCTCATATCACCCCACTCGTCTATCCATTTCATCCAGGTCAGCTGGCGTCCTGTGGGAACAGGCTGGGAGATAGCATCACCGCTCGCTGTCTGCTTGATCTCCTAATTCTGCTTCATTTAAACCTCATCAACTCTTCCACTGGACCGGAAGACGAGAAGAATGGAAACAGCTTGCATCTTCTTTTTTTTTTTTTTTCTCAACCTCCACCCTAGATTTTTTTGTAAGATCTGATATTATACCTTCACACCAACGGCAGGCTGTCACGCTTACAAACACACCCGTGCGTGTTGCGCGAGCTGGCGATCTCAACAGAATGGAAAAAAAAGGACACTAATCCTGCGTCACCCCCAACGCACATACACACTGAAAATTTGGCATGCCCTTGCGGCTGATGCAGAAAATGAGATTACTGTATTTAAATGACTATGATAATAGAGTCCATGCCTCTGGCCTCCTGTAGGAAAAGGGGGATTTCACCAAGGCCCTTTGTTAGCAGTTTAGCTGAAAGGCCTCGTCTGCATGTGCTCGTAATAGGGACGTGAAGACGAGGTCTTTCGTCTTCGCCCTGTTCACTTCTGTCCCTGTCTGTCCTCCCCCTGGAGGTGCAGATGTAGGGGTTCCTTTTGTATGGACCCCTAAACGCAAGGTGGACAAACGTCTTACGAGTCGTCTTGATGGAAAGCGCTTAGTGCATTTTTAATGACATAATCCCGTCGCTAATCAGAGTGGAGATCCTGTCACTGATCCGGACCGAACAGGTGTCCAAGTCTAGTGAGTGAATATGGAGAACTACTTTAAAACTACACACCAGAGACAGCCTTGTGCACATTCGTCCCAAACTTCTTTTCAGTGAAGGTACCTGGAGGAGGATGTGTCTATTCATTTACTTCACACTTTTACCCCAACTCTCCAAGCAAGCTTTTATATGCAACACTTGTATTCCAGTTGCACTGTGTTTCTGCATTGCAGAAAACAACACTCACGAAAGAAGACGGAGGAAGTAAAAAAGCAAAGGAAAGACACACCATGGACTGAAACTCCAGCTACTGTATACATTAACCCAGTGTAGGGCAGCAGAAAATAGTCGCATATGGGCATAAATATATACGTGTAGGAGGGCATGAGAACATTTGTTTGTACGGAACGGCCGCTGTGGCAATAAAATCACCGGCGTGTCACAGAGCACTTCATCATTGGTGGGTTTTTTAGCGGGGCCTGAGTGTCCCCTGTCCCCCGCGCTGGCTCCCCAGGTCCCCCGCTGCTCTTCTGATCTATCGCTGTTCTGCGGCTCTGGGAGCGATAAATCACCATAATGCGCCCAACCATGATCTGTACTGCAGGCGAGATGGATCTGTAGGAGTGGGTGCCCACGACAAGCTGCTTACTGATGGAGTTTGTGTGTCTCAGTGCGAGTTCAGGCTCCTGGATGCTACAGGAGGTGTCAAGGGATGCGACTTAGGTGGGTCAGAATTAGCCGAACAGTGATTAAGACGCATCACAAGCAAGAGAGTCTGATTCAGAAAAGGGAAATGTAAGATTTAAACCTGCAAGAGAGAAGAGAGGAACAAACAAGTCCTACTTTTGGATGGAGTTGCAAAAAGGATATTTAAAATATGGCGTAAAATACGAAACAATTAGAATCCGATTTGTGTCAAAAGCACAATTTCAGCTTTGTAGGAAAACACTGTGAAGGGAAAAGAGAAAGAACAAAAGTAATAGATGAGAAATTACGATTTTAGCAAAAGCAATGTTATTATAAGGTTAATACCAACAGTATACTGTATGTTTTACAAGAGACATAACAAATAGAAATAAGCAGACAAAACAAACAATTTGGAGATGAACTGAAATCAAAAGTGACTCACATATTGTTCACATATTTTCAGTATCAAATTTAGTGACAGCTTCGTACCTCTACAACAATTTATGAAGTATAGGCCTACTACAAGTTGCCCATGTACAGTATACTTGAACAAACCTGCCACATATAATTATATTTCCTTTTTATATACTAGCCTGACTAAGTATATTGAGTCAACTATAATTACAGCATATTTAAATATACTTGGAAAGAAGTGTCAAGAATACATGCAATTCTCTTTTGATACACTGCTGTATGTACAAGTATACTCATATCCTGATATGATATGAGAAGATATGATGTGATATTACTTTGTTACCCTGAAGTGAGCCCAGTAATGAGTCCACTATACAGTAGTAGCCCAGTAGTATAGTTAGCTCTGACATCCAAGTTATGTTAGCTGTTAGCACAAATATATAAGCACTGTGATGATATGCAAATATATATATGCAAGTGTGATGATGTGGAAGTCTTTATAATGTAATTTTGTAATTTTGAAATAGTGTTTAATTGTTTTGTTTTCTATTGTGTAAGATGTACTGTAATAGGTTTAAAATACTAAATTTTAAGAAAAAGTCTAGGATACTAAGTTATGTATTTACTGTAGAGGGGCAATGAAATGGTAAGAAAATCAGCAAAATTTACAGAGTTCTTACAAAACCATACAAATACAGTAAAATTACTAGGCATCTACATCTGCTTATATTGACCAAACCTTTACATATAAATTAAACAGTAAAGGCCATTGCTGAGCTACAAAATTGTAAAAATAAATAAATAAATAAATTTTAAAAAAGCACAAAAATAATGAAATCTACAAAAAGGGCTAAAAGTCAGGTGAAATTACCAGAACAATAATTTTTTTTTCTTATTTTATTTTATAATTTCATAGTGTTTTTTCATAATTATTAAGATCATGTCAAATGTTAATAATCATCATTTGAGAAAGTTTTTTTTTTTTTTAAATAAAGCTTGTAGATGATTCAAACAGATGATTCACACATCAATAATGCTAGTTTATCTGATATAATTTACTCCAAAAAAATAAGGAACGTTTGTAGATCTACATGTTTTTGTGTTCATTTATGTTTTTTTTTTCTGGAGCTGTCCTCAAAATTCATAGAGTTTGTAGAAACTCTCTCATAAAAGTTTGTCAGTTTAATCAAAAGTATAATGTGATAACAAGAACTAACTTTTTCAGAAGTTCCATGGAAAAAAACAGCTATGATAAAAAGATAAAAAGAGATAAAAGAAGATACAGATAAAACGAATGGTAGCCTATGTCACCTTTTCTTTTTCTTTTTTTTGTAACAAGAAATGTGACAAAGTGTTTTCAAATTTGCTGTAGTATAAGAAAAATAAAACACTTCAGGGTGTGTTTTAATAGAAAAAAAACATCACATATTTTTCAGCAATAAGCACAAGTATTTTTATTAATTATATGAATTAATACATTAATTTTACTTGCAATCAATCAATAATATCATCTTATTGAAAAATGTTTTACTTACAAATTTCATATTACAGAAGAAAAAAAAATGCTTTCCTTTCCAAGTCACAACTTAAAGTCCTTGTATTACAGTAAAGAATCAGAAATCCTGTATACCTACACAGCATGACCCTGGGATATATAGTGTAATATAAAGACTTGGTTGTCTGGTGTTGTTTCAGTGCATTTCATCAGTGTGTAAGTGCTCTAGCAGGTGGGAGACTTAAGGTTCAACACTACTTAAAGCTTTTGGTTACTTTTGTTTACACTCTTTCTGTTGCTTGTTGCACGGCTCGAGTCGGATGCCTCAAAGCCATTTTTTTTTACTGAATTCAACAGAGAGACAAAAGAGAGTGCATGAGTAAAAGAGCAAAGAGGGAGAAATCGAAGGTTTTGCAGGAGATGTATCTCTTCAGGTCAGGTTGAGCTGCCTGAGGCAGAAATATCTGACGCTGCTTTCAGACCTCTGCATTTTCATTCACTCTCCTATTCTGCCGGATAGTCTGCAAAATTCTAGAGAAAACTTTTTTTTCCAGTATAAAATTAATCCCAAGATTTTTCTTCAAAAAAGAAAGTGCTAAGCTTTAAATCTTTACTCAGCTATATTTTCAAAAAAGATAACAGTATCTTTTAGACAATAGTTAAGAAAGCAGTGAATTTACATCAGAAACATTGTATTGTATTATTTTAATGCATTGTGACTTTTATATCAAAATTTTGATGACAGAATTTTGACTTTAATCGCTGGATTTTAAAATTAATGTCAGAATTCTTACTTTAAACTCAGAAGGTTTTATTCTGACAATAAAAGTCAGAATACATTAAAGTCAGAATTCTGAGAAAAAAATGTCAGAACTTAAATATTTTTTTATGGTAGCACTACTCATCTTCCATATATGTTCAACAGATAAAATCCTCAGCATAGAGCACTATCCTATCAGTCCTTCATTAATTTATGTATAATAATAAAAATTCAATTGATCAAAATCTTTGTGAAAAAATCTATATCCTCACATCAAACCTTTCCTTTTAAAGAAAAAAAACATTGCATTTTAGGACGTATATCAGTAGTTCTTTCAAGATCTCCTCCCTAATGGCAGGATCAACATGATGCTAACACCACCGTGCTTCATCTTTGGAACTGTGTTGTCAGGGAGCTGGTTGTGCCAGAAAAAAAACAAAAAAGCTTCAAAGCAACAAGAATACTCAAGTGCATAAATAAATAGCTATTTATTACCTACTTATTTAATATTCTGAACAATATTACTCTACTCTACTCTACTCTACTCTACTCGACTCTACTCTACTCTACATCGCCTCTCCCAAAGATTACACAATAGTACCATACAACACCCAATATATTTAGCACTGAAAGGCGAATATATATCCAGTGACAATGGCCGAGATTTTTCTTATGTTGATTTTTTTAGAAGGATGTTCTTCATAGCAATCTACAGCAATCTGTAGTAACAGACAGTGTACAGTGAGCACAATGCTTGGTTGGTGCATTTCTTTTTCTGTTCATACCTTATACCTAACCATCACTCTGGAATTCAGTAAATAGTTTTAGAATTTGAGCTTATTGAAACAATGATGTATTTTTTGTCTAGACAGTGTATATTGAAATGATCTCCTGGTGAAAGTAAAACTGGACCACAGCTATAAAATCATTGTGTGAAAGAAAAAGCATGTGGGTATTAATAGAACATAGGAACCTAATCCAGCGGAGCTTGTATTGCACCAACAGCAGCTTTTATTAATGAGGAGTTTTATCAAATAAACACCAGAGCCAACTCAAGGTGTATTAATTATTTAGATATCAACTTATCATCAGGGGTTTAAATGTATTAAATAGAAAAGACATAAATGAATTCAGACCCTGTGTGTAAATAAAGGGTTGAAAAGGAGAAAAGGACGATTCACAAACTGGGTTATCATTTTAATTATCATTATGTACCTTGAGAGCCAAACACAGCCTAAGAAAGCAGGAGGAACCAAGAAATGAAATATATGGTATGTTGTAACAGATATAGGAAATGTACTGTATGTTTTAAGAGGACAGCTGTGAGGACTGCCATGAGGACTGCCACTCCCCATTCTGATTGGTCAGCTGGTAAATCTAGCTTCTAATTCGTTATCATTGGTACCAACAAATCAAACAGGGTCTTGTATGGCGGAAATGCCATGTTAATGGATAACCACAAATATCTAATCACTGATATGGTGAACCTCAGGCTAGCGTGCTAAAGGTTTATCAGAAACATGACAAAATGACCAAATCAAACCAAGCGTAAAAATTAAACCAGGACTTTTGATTGTGCAGAATAACAGAACACAGTTATGTAGAAAGAAAAGTAAAACCACCTTTATTTCTCTTTATAATTCCCTGCTACACTAATGCACTTATTCCAGTGTTTTACTAGTGCTTGGATACCATCAGGGTAGAATGTTTTCTCTGTATACCGGAGCAATGATTGGACTTTATGTCTGAAACGCTGGCCGCCCAGGAACTCCTTCAATGGCCCAAACATGCAGAAATGGCTTGGGGTGAGGACAATACTGTAAGGGGATGTGGCAATAACCTCCAACCAAGTTCCTGTAATGTGCAAGTGGTGTTGGTAAATGACTGTGTGTACAGTACAGTTCCTACAGACAGATGTGTCTATTACACTATTTCGACAAGTTCACCACTGATTTTCAGGAATCAGGCATTCCACTTGCTGAATGTTTAAGGTAACGACTCAAATGGAATCGTAATTTATGGACGTACAGCCTTCACTGATATGTTTGCACCATTCAAAGCTTGCCCTATCATCCGGAGATTGCTGGTTCGGTTCCCGGGTGATGCTGTAACCTCTCGCAGCCGGAGGTCTAGAGAGAGCTGATTGGCCGAGCTCTCTCAGAGGGGAGGGATGAGAGGTACTTAGTGCTCTCACATTAATCACAGCTCTACAACCAATCAGGGGCGTCTGTGAGTTTGCGCATGCGGAAGGAGCGGATAGCGCTGTCCTCCGAGTGTATTACACTGCCCCCAACGGTGCATGAGCGAGCAATTTGAAAAGATGCGGTTGGCTGGCGTCACGGTGGCAGGTGATAGTCTTCGGCCCTCCCAACTGAGTGGTAGTAATAGCCTTAATGTGGGAGCCCCATAGTGACGGGGAGGAATTGGACATGACTAAATTAGGGAGAAAATCGGGGAAAAAAATCCAAAAAAAAAAAAAAGAGTCTCATCACTATACTTTGCTTAAAGTCTTCTGTAAATGTAAATAGATTTTACTCCTTCATTCACCAGAAATGTAATCATAAGTCTCAGTTTGACTTGAACGTCCTTCTACAGTATAAACAGATAAAAAAATGAATAAATTAAATAAATGTATAACGATTACTAATCGTTGCATATTTCTGTGTGATACAAAGCAATAATAATAATAAAAAAAAAACATTAATACTCTTCCAACACTCTCATTAGAGATCTAATCAACTCTAAGATGGTAACAGCCATCTCACCTCAACCTGCCATTGATTATTTTCCTACATCAACAGGCCCAATATTGTACTGAATTTAACTATTTTTTTCTACTGTAGGCACTTAACAAGTTCTGCAATGAGGTGCTCAAATTACAGGCCAAGCTATTGAGCACTTTTCATTGTAACAATAAATTGCCCCAGGTATCTATAAGTAACATGTTGTCATAGAATCCTGTCTCATGCAAAGTTCCCCTACACTTCAGGGAACCTCACCAATGCAGCTTAGACAAACCAATATCTGAGGAGGAGCAACAGCAGCTCATCTCACCATTCCCTGCTTTATC
The DNA here is from genome assembly GCA_028565275.1 of Leiocassis micropogon. Lineage (NCBI taxonomy): Eukaryota > Metazoa > Chordata > Actinopteri > Siluriformes > Bagridae > Leiocassis > Leiocassis micropogon. The sequence goes on from JAOVVA010000021.1 coordinate 6,033,565, forward strand.
CCTCCATTGTGTTCCAGTCCCCTGTCTCTCCTCGTGGACCATGCTAATTCCCTTTTGATGAGGCGTGCTAAATAAATCCTATTTCCACGCCTTTATTCCCCTCTGGCTCCTAAAGTGAAGATCAGGGCAACAGATTTCAGGGCTTCTGTTCTGGTCACCGAGTCCTACAATAGAGCCCGTCTGCACCAGCTCCAGCCACCAGCTAACACCACTCAAGCGTCATTAGCATGCTAACTCCACTAATCACACAGTAAAAACACTATGTTTAGCACGTACACCCAATATGGTGGATGTTCTCTTGGTTCTCTCATGTGTTGCCTTTTCCGGCCCGTTCCCACACACACCCGAAAGCTAACACCACTTCAGCGGGATAAAGTAGCGTGGTGGTGTATGTATGCGTGGCTGCTGCAGACCCGGTTATTAATGAGGAGCAGCTGGGACCGGCGCAGGTACACGCACAGGCAGACAAAGCCTAATCTATAACCGTGAAGCTATAAAAAACGAGCGGATGGAAATGAGAGAGAGAGAGGGGAGATGGTGAGAGGTAAAGGGGGTAGGTTTGGTTCCTTCATGTGGAGCTGAACGCAGATTCCTTTTATTGAGACTGAAGAGAATAGCTACAGGTCAGCTGACACGGAGGGCCACTTAGCCAGCGGACAGTAACACGGAGGCCACGACAGGTTCAGAGGTCAGCGCTTGAGCGGTGTAGATTCCCAACTCTCCGGCCAGACTTTTCCAGCTTTTCCAGCTCATGTGTGGCAGTTAGCCAAAGGTGACAGCTGCATGAGGACTGGAGATGTTCAATCAAACTAAAGGGGGCCTTCTGAGCCTCATTCAACTCCAATGTCTGCATATCACATCCAGTCACTGTCTACAGCAAATATGAACCATATTTAAGCTTTAGGATAACTCTTTGAGTTTTCTGTTTTATCACCAGTGACTCCAGCAGCTTTGGTGGCAATTTTAGTCACACCAAGTGGACAGCATGCAGAGCTCACAACTAGGTCAAGCATTTATTTGACCAGAGCGCATACAAACACACACACACAGACACACTCAGCAGCACAACACAAGGGCTTTGAGAGACCTATTAATCAAAACAGCATAGCTGTGAATACAATTTTTAAGTGAAAGCTATAAAAGGCATGGTTATCATGAAGGTTGGGGAGGGGAGGTGGATGATGTCACTCCTAGTGAAAGCTCATCAGTAGTACAGAGGAGTGGTGCAAGCTTATTCAGACACATGCCCCAATTAGCTGGCGTTCCTCATGTAAATGCCCTATAAATTATCCCCCGTGCTACAGGATTAGGGGCTCATAAAGGGAGTTAGCATCTCAATAAAGAGCCAGGTTTACAGCTAGAGTAAATTAGTCCAATAGAGCGAGGAGGCGGGGAAGAGAAGTAGTGCATTAGTGTGTTCGGACAGAGGTTGACATTGTTTTAGTTGTGCACAGGGACCCTGAAAAGGTTAGTGATGAGAATGAGGAGGTCATGATGTGGCTGGAATTAGAATACACGGTGTATTCTTAGGGAGCACAAAGATATTCTCCTTGTTTATGTCAGGCTCATAAAATAGTCTTTCACATGACTTTATCTTGTTGATAAGTCTCAAATATGGTCATGATCAAGATAATGAAATTCCAGAAATTTATCTGACAAAAAAAAAATAATAATAATAATATATAAATAAAGCTAAAAATCATGATGGTTAAAATTTTTTTTATATATATATAGACTTGTAAAAGTTACCTTGGAGATGTACTTGAGTTCAGTGGTGCTTAAATTTTTATAGATAAAGTTGGGGCAGACAAGTTCTCCTGACACAAGAAGACCTGGTAGACCTCAGTTCTCTTCTGGTGGATCTATAATGTCTGTTCTGGGGAAAAAGACCCTTGTTTACGTGAAGCCTGAGGGTGCAAACAGACATAGACGAGGAACATCCAACAGCTTTATTATTCTTCCGGTGTGAATTTCATAACAGCTAACTTTAAATAGCTATACATAAAAAAAAAAAGAAAACACATGGATTAAGTGGTAATAACCAGTATCGCTTGGCAATAGGTCATTTGACCTCTCGGTTAATCATAACCTGCAGTTTCTTCCAGGTTTCTGGGCACTCTATTAACCCAACCTAGATTTTACCCACGGATATTTGCATTAAAGTTGTCTCTAGTTATGCTAATATGATGATGCAAAGGCTTGCTATACGTCAACAGGCACAGACTGAAACCGAGACGGTTATAGCTCACAGTTATCCTTGGCACACAAAGGCAGATTGGTGCTGCATGAGGACAGCTGGAGAATGCACATTATCAGCTATAACGTAAGACGCGAACACGCAGAGATCAAACCATCCATGTGCAAGTGCATGCATACAAAGAAATGCTACAAGGCTGTTTTTCCTCTTTAATGCAAATTTGCACACAACAAGTGCTGCGTGTACTAACTTTTGCTCTCTTTCCCTACACTCACAAGGCTGATGGATTAAGTAAAGGCAAAAGCTAGATTAATTGAGATCTGCCGTGCCTGGATCAGGCATCAGATGGCGCTGTGATAGCAGCACCAGGAGGTAATGGGGACAGATCGGGCCGCATTACTCCCCATTATCTTCTAATTACTTGTGTGAGGAGGGCTGATCCTGGCGTTTGTGTAAGAGGAAGGCGCAGCCTGGATTACTCGCACGCTGCCTCCGGGGACGGCAGGGATTCAGCGGCCTGGTGGGCTAGGATGAGAAATAAAAGAGAACAATCCCTTCCTCATCCTTTCTCTTGAATTCTGTCTGTGCTGCACTACAGATTGCCATCGTATCACTGTCTATACAGTATGTCTCTATGTCTCTCTCTCTCTTTCCCTTCCTCCTAGAGCTTTCTGTATCTCTGTAAAATAACATTCTCTAGATCATGGCCTATGCCTCCACATTTCTGCACACACCACAGGGGTATAGCCCTGCACTGCTCGAGGCTATGTTTGGAGTCCCTGTATCAATCCGACCTAGATCACCTCCATTCACCTGAAAAAAAGCCATATAGACAGGTCCAGAATGAACATTTCTGAGACGGGTGCTACTGCAGGAGGTCAGAGAGATTGAACGTGAGACAGGGGAGAGCGTGAGAGAGAATGAGAGAGAGCTAAAGGGAAGGAAATGCCAAAGTGTACAAGAGAGTGTGTACATGCTTTTCCTTGCTCTCCCAAAGGAGGCTGCTCTGTTTTGAGAGGCATATGGCTAACCATGTGCTGACTCCCCCGTGGCTGCTCTTAAGCTCCACACGCCTCCAAACCTCCGCACTTCATTATCAGCACTTTGTTCCGTGCCCTCCGGTTTGTGCATATTAATACCCATCGGCCTCTGCAGCTGTCTGAGACACAGCGGGCTAGGCTATGACAAAGTCTTCAAAAACTGTTTCCTCAAGAAGGAGGAAGAAAAAATAATAATAAGCAGAACACTGTCATCTCCAGGAGCCATTTGTAGGTTTATCCACACAGATTGTGAAGTTATTATTGGTGGGTGTGCTGAACTGCAGGCATGCCAAAGCAGTATTTCGCAGAACAGCCAAGAGGAAATGTGGCCAAAGACACAACGAGCATTTACACATGATTGAATGTGTACATGAAGCATGAAGAGCATATGATCCCACAAGGTCATACTGTATATATTACAAGTAATCATATATAAATCAAATAACAAAACTAATAAATGAATTGTGCAAAAAATATTCATGTGTGAATAAATAAATAGTGAAAATTTAAAAAAAAGTAAAAAATACAGTAATCTCATTTAAGTGTATTTCATATAAGAGATAAAGATTATCTCATATAAGTGTGTTAGATGTATTATATATTTTTAATATATATATTATATATATATAATTATATATATAATATGTATTATATATGTAAAAAATGTGTGAAAAACAAATAAACTTTAGGCATTATGTATAAACTTCTAATGTGAAATGTAATGCGGCTTTTCTGTGAGAAGTTCATCTTTATACATGCTTAATAAAGGCTAGGACTATACTGTTTTTGATATCATCTCTTGCTCAATATAATTGCTATGAACTTGCTTTGAGATCAAGACAACTATAATGTAGCCCCCAACATGCATCCTGAAGACCTTCACCCATGCTCGAGTAAGTAAATCGAGAGCATCTAGTCGCCATCTTCCCCGACACTGTAATTCCAGCCCGTGTTCAATGTGATCCAATTAATGAAGATCCTGAAGGACTTTATCCTAAGACATGATGTTTCATTTAAAATGGGGTTAAGGTCTGATGATTGTTGATTATTTACAAACTAGGGTGGGACAAAGATTTTTTTAATAAGGACAAATGGACTCTTTGGACATAAAATGCAAAAGGCAAAAAACAGTTGCCATATTGCAAGCTATAAAAAGTTATAGCTAGCATCATATCTTATAAAATGGAGTAGCATTCTAATTGTTTTACTACCAGCATAATGTTAGCTGCTAATAGAGTGAAGAAAGTCTGAACTTACAAGAAGTCTCACCAACTGTTTTTCGGTTTCTATAGCAATTTGCTTCTGTCCTTCAAATCGAAGACTTCTTATGTTCTGATAAGTTTGATATCAACCAATACGGTTAACTAGAAAAATGTAATGTAACAAGACATTTGCCAAATTTATGATGCATTCACCTTACTTTGAGTTCCAGCTGGTGAAAATGGACTGGAACCAGAACCTCAAGCTGAATTGTGCCATTTTTGGAGCAGTTCTTATTAAGCTCTTCTTGATCACAGATTTGATCTACAGGACATGTTTCCGTGCACATGTCAGTGCTGTGCTTTGAACTGTCAGATTGTGTGTATGAATGGGCTAAACCTGGGATGATGTACCTTTCAGACTCCAGATATGCTCACATAGCCTCAGAAATCACCAATTAACAGCGCCTTATATTAGAACCATTGTGAAGACTATACAAAGATTACTGAATATTTTAGAGGCCTTCAGCATTGTTTTACAGTGTAAAGAAAAATAACAATCAGGAAAGACTATTGAATTAGAAAGTGTGTCCAAACTTATGACTGATAGTGTAGAGTCTGAGAAACCAAAGGCTACAGCTTTTGCTCATAGTCATCAAATAAATTTCTATTCAAATTATCCTTCCATTTAACAAATACACAGTAACTTATATTATAACTTATAACTTTAATATTTTTAAACAGTTATCAATATATAGTAATCTATCTATGTTTTGTCTGTACATCAGTCAGAACTTGATCGTTTAATAACATTTTGAAAAGTTTCACAGGCAGTCTGTCTGTCTGTATATTTGTCTGTCTATAGATCTGTCCAGCCAGAATTTGTTACAACATCACAAAACCGGCTGGACAGAATTTAATGAAACATTTGCAGTACTGTACTTAGATATCTGCCTGAAGTTTAACCTGCACCATAAGTAAAATCAAAATGTTGAATCAAAGCGATGGTGTGAACAGTTATGTGCCGGATTTAATAATCTACATTTAAAGAGCTACTAATAAGCTACTTGCTCAATGTAAACAAACACCTGTACCAATAGATATTAATTAGAAAACCTAACTAAATATTTTTTACCGGGATTAGTTTACCGCTGAAATAACGGCGCTGAAGTGGTATAAGTGAATTTTAACATGCTGGCGTAATTTTTTTAAGATGAAATTTAATCTTTATCCAATCTACTTTTTCGATTTCTCATCTGAGATTCACTCTCCAATTACCGAACAGGGAGTGTATTTGGCTGACAAGGAAAGAAGTACAACTTAGTGTAAACAAGGTGTAAACAAAGACACTCAACCTTATGAAAAAAGTTTCTTTGTATTAAAAACTCGGGTACAGTTATTAATGCAGTAATAACTCCATACAGAAGTCATTCAGAAGGCGAACATGTAGAGTACAGTATGTGGGCTTCAACCTGAAATAATAATATCACTGATTACACTAAAGGTAAATTAACTATTTCTACAAACTTTTTTCCCATCAACGATGGGAATTTTAGCTAGTTGGAATATGTTGTATAATTCTGTCATTCCTCTTCAGGATCTGCCTTATCCTCGTTAGGTTTACTGTGGCTCTAAATCCTATCCTGTCCATTGTATGACACCACACATTCTCATTCTCATTCTCATTCACACCTTAGAGTTGCCATTCTTACATCCAGCATGTTAATGTGAGGTAGTAAAATACAGAAAGCCCACAAGGACACATGATGTACATGAGAAACTGCACACAGGCAGTAACCTGAGCTCAGGATCACACCAGACACCCTGGAGCTAGAAGATTTGTCTCAAGTATCAAGGTATTTAGACTATTCACGAAAGATATCATTAGGGACTGTGGTTGTTTTGGATGCCCATATGCCACCTTTTGTATTAATAACCTCCTAGTATTGGTAAGCATGGGCTTCCGTCATTCCAAATGAAGTTTAATACGTCTTTTGTAATTCAAGCACAGCTAAACTATATAGGTTAGGAGGAATATGTCTGTATGTATATTCTATACATGCCAGCCTGGGGACACATGCGTATGCACGCCTGCGTGTATGCCCACTGCGTATGGTCCCTGCCTCTGACTGACATGTAATAAAACATGCCGCTGCGTTGTTGATCAATCTCAGCGGCTCGCTGGCCACACAGCGAGGGCATGTACATGCAAATGAGAATAGTTAAATGCCACTGGGGGTGGAAGAAGGAGGCAATCGCTTCATCTGACAAACCAAAGAGAGAAGGAGGGGGATGGAACAATAGAGGACAAGAAATAGAGCGGTATAGGCAAAGGTGAGTGAAAAGAAAGAAGGACAGGCTGCTAATGAGCACATGTGCTTAATTACAGCCGGGTCTCATGGGATACGTGGGTTAGTAGTGTTTTTAGGCTAGATGGAAGAAGGAACACTCCCTAGGACACTGAGGCCTTTGTGTGCTACTCTGGAGGCACGGATGAACTCTGCCACACAGGGGCAGCAGAAAGCTTAATCACAAAGGCACGAAGGGAAGCTTCTGGGAATATCCTGAAAGAAAGTGTTTGTTGGTACTACGCATTTTCTGCGTCTCCGTGTGTGTGCTCGCTTTGTTTTCCTTTGTGGGCCTCTACGCGTCTCTATTGCGCGACAAGGTCACCGCAGTGACCATAAGGTCGGCTAATCTTCTTGTGCACGCAATCCAAAGCGTACACAAACCAGTGAAAGAGGGAAAAGTGTGAGAAAAGTGAGTGAAAAGATGACGGACAGTTGTGGATATCATGACATTCGGGCATTCTCTTGGATTCTGGGAACTAAAAAAAAAAAACACAATCCTCCCTTTGCAAACTCTTCTCCATTATGAAGAAAGGAGTCAGTCCTGCTGTAACTCGCCAGTCTTTTTTTTCTCTTTGCATGTCTAAGCGAGTCCATAAGCACTTCATTAAAATACAATGGGATCAATCCCTGGGCTTTCCGAAGCTCATAATCTCTTTTGAACGGCAGCCGTTAGAATCTCGCCACTTTCTCGGCTCTCGCAGTGACTGTTTAGTTAAAGGATGAGACTTTGAGCCTGTTTTTCAGAAGAAGCTGAACTGAGGAATGGTGAACAGATGATGCACAGAAGGAGGTGATAGCCAGCTGGTTGAAATTTACTTGTGAAAATGTCAGAGGAAAGTGCATGCAGTGTGCTATCACAAGACTCACAAGTGACCCAAGCGATCGTCTGATCTCACTGCTAGGAAAATGAGTCCTGCAGTTAATACTATGCATGAAAATCTCTGCAGTTTATTTTACAGGTTATTACTCAGGTTTCATCATTTGGCTATAAATAGCAGTTAATTGGAATTGGAGGTTTAAACAATGGTGTATTAAACACCGAGCTAAATCAGCTTCCAATGAATTTTGTGAACTTTCTTTAACCAACGGCAAGGCAGCTGTTGCATCACCCCTCAAACTCGAGCCCTGGCTGAGAATATTCTGAGAGTGTGTACTTATTGGTGCTGAGATCCAGTACAGCGAGAAGCTTGCATGGAAGCTGTATCCTAATGGTCATACACTAGCATTCATATGCATGGCAACGTTACCATTGTTAACATTAATCCCTATGATTACTTCAGTTTAGCATATTTAGATGATAATTTTAGACCCAAATTAAACATTTGTCCACAAATAGACTAGGTTTATGTCTTCCTCTGTTGATTTCACAAAATAGCACTAAAATGGCAAGAGGAGTTTACAACCAAAATGGCCCAGTCCATTCCACATGGTATGTACATCATCTATCTCATGCGTAATATAAGAGGAAAGTAATGAACACACATTCCTTATCTGAACATCTTCCACTCTATTTCCTACAGCTTTCCAGGGCTTGACTTTGGAAAGAGGCTTAAACTCTTTCCGTCGCTGACAACTTATCAGTTCTGCTGAACGCTGACACTTTGACATCCTTGACAGTGAATTATTACTTTTTCATGATGCAACCAGATGCAATTACAGCAACATCCATGCGTCGTATCCGTTCCCAACTGTCAAGCCAGGCTCCAAGTGGTACCTCACACAGGAAAGACATCAAGCCCACCCAGGCGATAGGAGTCAGACAGGAAGGGGGCATTGAGAGGAATGAGATTTTGGGAGGAGGGATCCGTCTCACCACTGGCAACCTGTCCTGCCTTATACAATACATGCTGTTGTTTTTTTATATAAATATTGAGAGAATAGAAAGTATTTGAGTCCCTTTACAGTAGGTCCACACAAAGACAACGGGTCTTGCTTCTATTATAAATAATGTGTATTGCCCAAGTATATCTGTTCTCTCTCTCTCTCTCGCTCTCTCGCTCTCTCTCTCTCTCTCTCTCTCTCTCACACACACACACACATACACACACACACACACACACACACACACCACACACACACTGACCCAAGCAAATACACACTGAGTTCTCACAGGAGTCACTGACCCCAAGTCAGCAGCTGGCTCTCTCCATCAGTAAAATGACCTATGCTTGGCATCTGTGCTTCCTTTCTCTGAGCGGTGGTCTAATGGCTATCCCAAGTCCTGCCACCAGCACCCACACACACATGATGCTCCCACCTGGCCCTAGGTGGACGTATTACCTGACATACAGGCCAACTAGCTGTGTCAAAGACGACTAACTCTTCGAGACACATAGAACAAATGTGCACCTGCAAGGAAAAATATCTTTTTCTCGCAGCAGGAGAATTTGAACATAAGTGGTTGGCTGAATTCCTTTCTGCTACAAGATTATTAATTTAAATATCATCAGTGTTGTAGACATGATGGTTAGCACTGTGGCCTCATACCTAAAGGGTTGAGGGCTCGATTTTCACCTCGGGTCTGTGTGCGTGGAGTTTGCATGTTCTTCTCTGCTTGGTGGGTCTCCTCTGTGTACTCCAGTTTCCTCCCACATTCCAAAGACATGCAGATTAGTTTAATAGGTGTATCCAAATTGCCTGTAGTGCACGTGTGTGCCCTGTGATGAATTGGCACCCTGTCCAGGGTGTACCCCCTGCTTCATACACAAAGTCTCCTGGGATAGGCTTCAGGCATAGAAGATGGTATAAAAGATGAATGAATCACTCAATCAATGCTGTAGCCAACTATGGCTACGGCTTCAAGAGATCATAATTGGCCCTCCTTACTGGATTACAATTATATTTCATTCTGTAATCATAGCTAATCATAGATCTCAGTAGGTTCATGTATACAGAAGAGGCCTGTTAACACTCTCCTCTGAGAATGTTTCACTGCCATGTGACATTGCATATATTCAAAAGCAGGTTTAAATCATGGCATTTAGCAGATATTCTTGCCAAAATTACTTATTATAGTACTAGGTCATCTACTTGGAAAATGCATTGTATTGTTACCACAAATTGGCTGCTTAGGTCCCATGATGGGAAAGAGCATTGGTCTAGAGATATTTATCTGGACTGAGATCCTCAAGAACCTGCAAGACCCAATAAATAGATGTTGAAGTAGTTTTCATCCTCATATACTGTATAGTACTGTGAAAAAAGTCCTGAGCCAGCCCCTCATTTCTTCATATTTTGCTTCCAAGAAGCCAGACGTTCTTATATTTTTAATGCAGTTTTGAGGAATCGTTCTCCAGGCTTCCTTGGGGACTTTTTGGCTCTCATATTTGGCCCTCGTTTTCAGTCCAGTCCTTGTACCTGAGCAGTTTCAGATTAATGTTTTTTTGTTGTTGTTAAGCCACACAGTGTTCTATGAATCATTCAAGCATTAAAAAAGCATCAAACATAAGGCATGACAGGTGCAGATGATGACAGATGATCAGGCCAGTGATTAGTATACTGCTGATGCTGAATGATTGGAACAGATGAAAGGGGAACTGAAGTTACTGCCGAGGTTACATAAACCACCCATTTTTATACTGCCCCTTTGCATAATTCGTTCTGGAAGCGGGCTCATATTCCAAAACACAATATGAATATGGAAACTCAAATTATTCGTTCCACAGCCCAAAAATATAAATACATATAAAAAAATGACAAAATATTAAGTAAAAATAAAACAAATTAACCTGCACTTTACCTTAAAAAGTTAAAATAGATCCCGACAGATAAGTGTTTCCGTTTGTGCGCTGTATGTGTGTGTGTGTGTGTGTGTGTGTGTGTGTGTGTATAAATCTAGTAAGCTCCCCTCTCCTCCTTCTCGTTATGCCTTTACTCTTTCCACACAACGGAAACACTGGTTTATCGGAAAAATAAACAAGAAATCTCTCTAATGACACTCGATTGAGTGACACATTAATGGAATTACTGCTTTAAAGTAAAAATAAAACAAATTAACCTGCATTTACCTTTGAAAAAAATTGCGACAGAGCAGTGTTTCTGTGTAGAGCAGAGAGAAAGAGTGAGTGTTTGTGTGTGTGTGTGTGTGTGTGTGTGTCTCTGAAGGCAAAAGTAGGAGGGGTCTTTGGCATGATGTCGCACTCACACACAGACACACACAGCAGGCAAAGAGCAGGCTAAGCCTTGAGCAGAGAGAAAATGGATCTTTAACCTCTCTAATGAGACTTGCTTTTGCTTTACACGTGCGCTGTACACACACGCATATAGACACAAAATAAAATATGTTTTACACACACACATGTGGTCACAGTGTTATAGTAAACAGTACACGTGTGCACGGATGTTGATTATACCAGTAAGAGACGCGCACTAAGACCCAGCAGGGGAGACGATTACCCACAATTCCGCAGCAAAAGACAGAGAAAAAACGTTGGTTCAGTCGTGATCACGTGACGCTCGGCGTCAAAACAAGAAGCGCATGCATGATACGTGATACTCGGTACTCATAAACCAAGACTTGTTTGTTTTCAAAGTCAAAATTTATTAAAAATCTTTGCTCGTCTTGCGGAACACTCGCAAACCGCGTTACTCGCAATTCGAGGTTTCACTGTGTTTGTTCCTATTCCTTTAATTTAACCTACATCATTTAATTTAATTCAAGATTTTTGCACAGTACTTTTTGTCTCCACCGGCGGTATGTCTCCACCGGCTTTGCACATATAAAGAGTATAATGTTTGCCCATTCTTCTTGGCAAAATAGCTCAAGCTCATTTAGACTGGATGGAGAGCCACAGATTCTTAATTGGATTTAGGTCTGGACTTTGACTGGGCAATTCTAACCTATGAAAATACTTTGATCTTAACCATTCAATTGTAGCTCTGGCTGTATGTTTAGGGTCGTTGTCGCTTTGGAAGGTGAACCTCTGACCCAGTCTCAAGTCGTCTGCAGACTCTAACAGGTTCTCTTTTAAGATTGTGCTGTATTTGGCTCCATCCATCTTTACCCATCACCTCTGACCAGCTTCTCTGTCCCTGAAAAGAAAAGCAAAAAAAATAAGAAAAGCTTCCCCACAACATGATGCTGCCACCATCATGCTTCACAACCTGAACGGTGTGTTCAGGGTGTTGGGCAGTGTTAGTAACCATTTAAGCGAAAAGTTGGCCAATTTTGGTCTTTTCTGGCCAGAGCACCTTCTTCTACATGTTTGTTGTCACCAAGGCCAATTTAAAGGGCAAATTTATAGAATGCACGACTAATAGTTTAGTCTTCCACCTGAGCTGTGCATCTCTGCAGCTCCTCCAGAGTTACCATCAGCCACTTTTCTGCTTCTCTGTTTAATGCTCTCCTTGCCCGGCCTGTCAGTTTAGGTGGACAGCCATGTCTTGGTAGGTTTGCAGTTGTGCCATACTCTTTCTATTTTCGGATGATGGATTGAACAGCACTCCGTGAGATGTTTAAAGCTTGAGATATTTTTTTATAACCTAACCCTGCCTTAAACGTCTCCTGAAATTTATCCCTGACCTGTCTGGTGTGTTCCTTGGGCTTCATGAGGCTGTTTGTTCACTAATGTTCTCTAATAAACCTCTGGGGGCTTCACAGAAACGTGGATGAACAAGTGATCTTTGCAAGACATTGAAAGATCAATAACTGTCCGCCCAATACTTTCTCGAAGGTTCATGCCTTTTTTAAATAGAAGGAATGATCAGGGAGGTCTCAAAAAAGCCAGATAGATCAAGAAGTGCGCATGCGTTTCCCTGTAGGCATGCAGTAGCTGGCTTCACGTGTCAAATCCCAGAGAAAGCATCTGTTAGCCTGTGCCATCCCTGATTCGTAACGGCTGTGCAATAGAAAAGAAGTGGGAGGAAGTTGGCAATGACTAAATTCAATGAAAGTGGTGTAAAAATAAAGAAAAAAAAAGTAAGGATGATGTCATAAAGGCCATGGGCTATTTTACCAAACTGAATGTTACCTGTGCTAATTTCCCGCGGCAAACTGACATAGATTAGAACTTTCTTTGCACTCATTGTGTAAGGCGGGTTTTTTGTTGCATCATCGTTCAACTGGGTATACTGTTACGTCACATGCATCATTGAAGGCACTTTGTGTAAAATAAATATGCTTAATAGGGCAATTTTCCTCTGCTGCTCCATTAGAGACCCAGAGAAAGCTTTTCATTCAAGTTCAGCACGAATGAGAGGATGTCTACATTTCTGAAAGCTTTGTGAGAAGCTCATGTGTTTAAGTTTTCCTCCCTGCAGGTGGATATTGCCTCATGCCTCTGATCGCTGCCTGTCCTCTGACTGGGTGCCATTGCAGATATACGGGGGAGGATTTGAGCAGAGGAGAAGGATACTCATATTTAAGCAGCAGAGAGATGGCTAAGACAGGAAACAAACTCATCATGAGTCTCTTGGAACACAAAGTTCGTTTAAGGACTCGTCAACTGATCACATCACTTCTTCATATCTTTGAATTCCACCCTAGGCCCTTTCCATCTTGCTCTCCAGCCCACATCGAGCACAGCTGACTTATGTAGCTAATGACACCTTGGTGAGCTGTTGGTTTTTCTGGGCCCCCTGTGTGTGTTTCTCTCTTGCCGCCTCATTCATTCTCATCCTCTTTCTCTTTTGCTCTCTTGCTCTCTGTCCTGTGCCTCTCTCCCTCTCTCTCTCTCTCTCTCTCTCTCTCGCTCTCTTTCTCTCTCTGTCAGACACAGATTTATTCTGCCTGTGATGCGTGCAGAGCTGTGCAGTGTGAGTGAGCGGGGAAAGGGTCAGCAGGAGGGAGGTGTGTGTACAATAAGAGATAAGATCATGGCTCCCCGGGGGCTTGTTTGGCCCTGTACCCGATCCATCAAACGCAAGCTCCTGGTGCCAAGGTCAACTCTAATGAGCATTTGCTGGGGTCTTATTCTCGACAGTCCGCCCCTACGCTCTCTCAGTCTCACACACACACACACACACACACACACACACACACACATGTACGCACACAGGGATCTGAATCCAGGAGTCCTGAAATACCTACACAGTTCATATACATGGGGTCATGTGGGAGATCCTGATTATACACATAACACCAGGTATTCACCTATGATGAGGGAGCAGACTGGTACAACCTTGAGTATAAGAAAGAAACATGGCTAGCTTGTTGATCGTTAATCTTTTTAGATATGAAACGTCTCACTAGTCCTTTGCTAACTTTGCAAAAAAAAGACATTTACAGTAATACACTATATTATTTGCAATAGCATATATATA
>JAOVVA010000021.1:6047711-6062330 GCA_028565275.1 Leiocassis micropogon
AAAATTAGCTATTTTACTATATACAGTATATATACCAGCTACTATTGAAGTGCTTTATTTTGTCCAAATTAAACATGGTGGACTGAACCATGATTCCACACAAGAAGAACTTCACAAATGCCTTGCATCTTGACCATCTACAGTTAGTCCCCTATATATGAACATTTAACTTACGAATGTTCGAAGATATGAAGATGCGTTTGCGCTTGTTTAATCATGAAAGTTATTGTCATGTGCATGCATCCTCTGCAAGTGCAGTACAAGCCCAGGATGTCCAGAAGCAAGCATAAAAGCAGCGGTGATACAGCTGGTACTGCTAAGAAGCACCAAGCAATAACGTTGGAGACAAAAGTGAAAATAATTGAGAGAACGGAGCAAGGTGAAAAGATGGCATACATTGCTCATTCTTACTCTCTGATCTGACATTGCTCAATTAACATGAATTGTTCAACCATCACTCGTGTAATATACTATGCATAGCCAATTGTGTAAGCATCCTAGGACTTGTTGACTTGACAATGGTTGTTGGATTTACAAACATATTGGACCTACAAACAAGCTCTCGGAAAAAAACTCATTCATATGTAGGAGACTGACTGTATATTTATATTTGAGTTTATGTAGCTAGTTAATGCAGATAGCTTGCTAGCTGCTAATTCATTTAGGCATTTTGCTTTCTAGCTTGCTTTCTTGATGAGACACACAGCTTGTATAAGTTACTTGCCTCCGAACTCAGATCTATAGTGAGCAGAAGGATGGTTGCATGGGGGGGCAGTGGTAACTCAGTGGCTAAGGCATTGGCCTACGGTTTGGAAGGTCCCAGGTTTAAAACCCCATAACCACCAAGTTGCTGCTGTTGGGCCCTTGAGCAAGGCCCTTAACCCTTAACTGCTCAGATGTACAATGTAATAAAAATGTAAGTCGCTCTGGAGAAGGATGTCTGTCAAATGCCATAAATGTAAATGTTACTCACCCACACCTTCAGAGTCCTTGGTTCAATCCTGATCTTGGGTTCCTGGTCCATGTGGATTTTCCATGTTCTCTGGTTTCTTCCCACCTCCCAAAAATATGCATGTAGATGGCCTAGTCATACTACTGTGTCCAGGCTGTATTTCCACTTAGACAAGCCCTGATAATGAATAAATGTAAAGCAACAGTTAATTTTGTATGTTGGATCCTGAACACACCTGAAACCTTAATTCATTTATGACTTTTTTTCCCTCTCACATAGTTCATGCGCAAAATTCCTAAGATTGAAACATTCTGCAAATGCAATTTACACGTCATTGTTTATGCAAGCAACGCTAACACAGGTAAGCTGTGGGGGCGGAGATAAAGTTCTGTATTATCTATGAACTATTCAAATTATTAAGGTATAATGAGATCAAATACAAACTGAATGCTTAACTAATCACGTGCAAAAGTGAAATGAAGAGTGTTCATATAATTTATATAATAACTAATTTTTTGTAATTGACTAGATTCGACATTAAGTTCATGTAAGTTTTTGTATTTTGGCATGAAACTACCTCATTATAGTAAATAGTGCGAGCAGTTTGTATGTAAGTGAGTTGGTAATACTGTAAATGTGTGTAAAGCACAGAGTGTGTATGGATCTGTCTCCACCCTCGTATGCCCACTGATCAGCGTTAGTGATGTGAAGGGGGTGTGCACTATAGCATGTGGCGTTCACTAATGAAGCAATAAAAGTCACGGCAGGTGGAGGGAGGTTGGGGGGTGGCATTCTGAGCAGTGACAGGAGTGTGATAATTGAGATATTCTGACCTACACATCAACTTTGTAGGAAAATGGGATGGCCAAGCAGTGTGTTTAGTGTGTTATATGCTTCTATTATAGAGAGAAAAAGAAAAGATGATGACCATAAAGTTTGCTTTGTATGTATGCTGGTATTTACAGATTAATAAGAGTCTGTGAATATGAATGCATATTTCCTATCATCCCCGTGGTGTCCTGAGGTCATCTTTCTTGTTCAGGTTAAACAACCGAATTTCACTGCATGCACCAATTACATTTAGATTTTTGTTCATATGGACATATAACACATCAAACTAAATTAAATAGCAAAAACATATTACATTAGTTGTTATTTGGTTAAATAATATTATAATATAGTGCGATTTTACCACTGCCATTTTATTTCATTTTTATTTTTTACAAACAAATTTCTAGCTAATGTGTCTCATGCACTGGAGATATTAAAAAAAATAATATCTGAGTTTAGTGAGTCAAAGTTTCCTAATTTTTACTCACTAAACTCATCTTTTTACCCATACTTTATCCTCCATGTCTGTTTTCCACACTTTACCCCAATCTACAGTGTGGGTGAAAATTAACTATGCAGTATTCAATGCATACACTATAATTCTAAGTATTTATTTAGAATAAATAAATTTTGATGCATTGTGGCAGTGAAGAAGTTCTTAGCCTTCTATGTAAAGATAAATAAACTTTTAAAAAAGTTCAAGAGAATTTATGCAGCCACTGTTATAGTGCAACATCAAATCACTTACAAATAAAAAAGTGTCCCAAAAAAAATACACTGCAGCATTAGAACACTAGAAATTGCTGCAATTGTTGGTTGAAAATGACAGTAAATTTTCTGTTATAAAATTTAAAATATGTCAAAAATTTTCCTAATTTTGACTCACTAAACTCATTTTTTTACCCATACTTTATCCTCCATGTCTGTTTTCCACACTTTACCCCAAACTACAGGGTGGGTGAAAATTAACTAGGCAATATTCAATGACTATAGAACCTGTAGTATCACTGGAGTCATGATAAGAACAGTCTCTCCGATGACACGGACCTCATGAAGGACCTCCTAGATCTCACTCCATGTGAATTTTTTTCTGTTCTTAGCAACATCCAAAACGACTTCCTTCAGAAGTCCCCCCTCAAACGGCCGTGAATCCCCTTCCGAGCCGTTTGACTAAACTAGTTGACACCACCGGCGCCTACTTTGCAATTTAAAGTTTTGCTTTCATTTTCCTATATAATAAAGTACATGTACATTTTTTTTTCAATAAATGTATTATTTAAATATTGACTTTATTACCAATGCTTAATGCCTAGTGACTTTTCACCCATTCTGTAGTAACCTGATTGGTCAGAATCTAAAAGCATGCTCCTATAAAATGTGCATTGGTGGATGGAAGTAGAAAATCAGCAAGTATGTAAGCAGTCTTTAGCATACAAAATATCTGATTTAGCTTCATACATGCCCAATCCCCAATGTCTCTTGAGGTTTTCTCAGGGTTTTATATTCTTAGGGTTTTAAGAATTCTTCTATCAAACACTAGAGTGGCCTAGCCCATACTAAAATGGGTAAAGAAAATCTATTTTTTCATTTTCTCTGTGGTAAAACTGTCTTTGACTGCAAAACCAAACATTTTTGAATCACTTCTTTGAAGTAACACAGGTTTTGCTCTGTAATGCAAATAAGAAAAAAAAAATACAGTATTCTTTTTTATAAACAATGACAGATCATCCATTCATGATTGAGACTTAAATGATAAAGTATTTGAATTTCATGTTTGGCTGCTTGTTTACAAATGGCAAAATTGGAAAGACTTGAAGAAGGAACCCTGGAATATATTTTTATTTCTTTGCATCCTCTGATTCATAACTCTATTCAATGATCCATTGATGTCTGCCAAACCTCTCCCAAATGCCGACTGAAGACATAGAGACAGGGGACGGCGTGCCCTTTTGCCCCCAAAACGCTGAAACATAGGGGCATCTTCATCTCAGCTTGTGTCCAACAGCTTGTGTGTGTCTCCCAGTGGCAGCTGGGTGGGATCCCCAGTCCAAGCGATGCCCACTGACCCCATATCACTTGGTAATAGCTGTGCCATCCGTTAACATTGAACTCTGACTCTTTAATAAAATATTTCCTTTCTCTTTGGTTTCCACTGGCTTTCCCAGCTGCAGAAAATGAAAAGGAATGGATATTGTTGGAAATATTTACCAAAGGAATTGGATCATAAAATTGGAAAAAAATTATTTTTTCCCTCCTCAAAGCCAGTAAGTCAACTGAGAGCAGCATTTTCAAATATCTTTCGGGTTCTACTCATCATTCTGCCACAGTTTCTCACATTTAACTTGATTACATTTGACACTTGCCTGACGTTTACCTGTCATTACCTGACAAACTTCATATGAAGAAACACCTTGACAAAAAACATGTCAGAAATCATTAACAAGATGCAGTATATTGGAACAAAGAGGAAGTGATGCCAAAACAGCACCACACATTGAACATTTCACCCTGGCAAGCTGCAATATTTCAAGGGCTTACCTATGTACTGCTGAACAATTGGAAAACACACACTCCTTTATAAGTAAGTCTTAAATGTCTACTGAAAACCAATGTGGTGATGCTGTAAGAGAGAAGGCTGTGTATGTGCCAGCCTGTGCCTACTGTCCTACTCTTTATGCCAATGAAGTGATGGATGGCTGAAGCGCCTCGTCCCTGCCCTCTCCCCTACCTCTCCGTTGGCCTGTCTCCACAGCCTCTCTCAGCAGATGTCTTCCATGAACTCTGTCAAATATTATAAACCACTGGTCCACTCATGCACATGGGCATAAAGGGGCACAAAGGGCCAGATAGGTCAGAGGTCAGGGGCGAGCTGCTGTTCTCACACCTACAGCTACCTAGGGCTGGGTCCTGACGTGCACTGTTCATGTTGCAATATGATAATAAATGTTCACTGAAGTCACAGGAGCTCTCATTAGATGTGTATTTTTGGGATTACAAGAAGACACACACCACTGAAATCTGTTGGATCACCATGTACACAACATTTTTCATTAGCACACTTGGAGTATTAAATTCTTTTTTTTTCTGCATATTCAATGTCCTCTAAGCTGTATGATGTTTTGTTTTTATTTTGGGGCAAGAGAGTCAAAAAGGTCTTTACACCTCGAGGTTTGTGGGTTTTTCACCTACCGAATTGGGAGCTTGAATCGCACTATTGGTCCATGTACATGGGGACTCCGGGTACTCCAGTTTTCACCCACAGTACAAAGACATGCACTCTAGGTTGACTGGCATTTCCAAATTTCCTATAGTGTATGATTGGGTTGTGCAATGAGCTTCAGGTCAGGTGGTACCCCATCCAGGCATCCAGGATACTTACTGCATTGTCTGGAATAGTCTCCAAAGTCCCCTGCAACCCCACATATTTTAAGCGGTACAGACAACTGATGGATGGGTTATAATTTTGCTCATACACCCTCTATGAAGCATATGATGTCTGTTCTTATTTTCACAAACTATTGCAAGAGTAATGACAAGTCGACTATATGATGTCGCCACGTCTTAGTATGTTCATACTTGTGATCCTTGTAGTTTTTTTTTTTTTTTTTTGGTATGTACTGTGGTAATTGGTATTTTTGTTGCCATGCAGTGTCTAACTGTAATGTTAGTGTCTAACATTATTTCTAATAATAAACACATCACAATGTGTAGCCTAGTAAACACTATATGGTTTACAGACTGTATACACAGTATATATAAACTTTACATGCTAAGTGCAAACTAGCCTAGCAAGGCTAGCAAAGTGAAATACTAGCTACACAGATGCACCACTAGTCACTCATTGTGCTGCTTTCTCATCACTGAAATCACAGCTCCGTGTCATGTACCTGCCTAGAAAATTATTTTTTTTCGCCTGTCTCTCTTGATAGTGTGTACGAAGGGCCAGTGTCTGAATACCTACGCACCTGCAAAGAAGATTGTCAACATCATCGAAGTCCAGGCTTGAAGGGAGAATGACAGAGCTTAGGCTGTCATCTGGGATGACAGTATTGTCCTGGCACACGTTTCACCACCTTTCCTTTCCCTTACTATTTCCTATTTCTTTGAGCAAATCTGATATTCATAAAAAAATGTGCACCAATTAGGTCAAAACTATGATAGGATGAAGGATTTTCTGAGCGGACATGAACCTTATATGATATCTCTGTTGAATTAGGTGTCAAATGAGTTCTCTCAGGTGAGCAGAGACGTACTGGACATGGATTAAACCAATCAAATTGTAGCGTGGGCATGGGCAGAAGGAGCAAAAGCAGGCCATGTCAGCTTTTCCTTTGCCAAAGTCACTGAGGCATCACCATATCGACATCCATGTATTTCTGTGTGTGTGTGTTGTGTGTGTGTGAGAGAGAGAGAGCTTTGAGAAGAAACACTGATGAGTGGTGAGCCAGCTCCAGTACTCTAGGGATTAAATCAAACCCACTGTTTTCTGTAACCTCAGCACCATGGGAAGTGACTGACCACACTGTCCAAGGATGTGAGCCTGGTGCTCTGAGGGGTTTTACACAAGGTGATGATTTCTTTCTCAAACGTTCTTTTAAAACACACACATATACACTCACACATATACACACACATACACACACACATACACACACACACACACACAGAAAACCATTCCCTGAAGCGATCCACATCTTCCCATCCATCCACTCCAGCCCCACCATGGCTAGGCCTCCAATTAAATCAAAAGTGGTTTGTTTTTATTGGTCTTTTGCGCTGACAAGTGGGCTATCATCCTGACGGTTCTACCTGTCAGCGAGCAAGTGAAAATCCTCCGTTGACAATGCCCAATGCTTCCAATTAGGAGAGAATCAGACTCCTGGCGTGCAAGCGATCTTTCCACCCTCCCCCAAGGCCTTCTCTCGACCGCAGACCCCCCTCTACACGCGCACACACACACTAACCCCAAGCACCGCCAGCACCATCAGTACCTGCCATCTCTTTCTCTCTCACTCTTGCAGCAAACCTAATTTTTTTCTCCCTCTCCTCTTTTTCATGGTAGGTATGTCTCCGCTGCAAATTACTGACACAAAACGGGGTGGCACGCTGCCGCCGAGTCCTGCCCATCCCGAGCCCCCTGTCAGCTTTAATGAGCCGATGAAGGTTTATTTCTCCACCATGCACGAACTAAATTCTTTCTTGTGTGACAGCTGACTGGGAAATGTGAGTGTTAACCTTATAAAAGATTCAGCGGTTCTCATTATTTTCTGTCAAGTCTCGTACTTGATGGCTTTCAGGTGCATCATTTGCATCCCTGACTGGTCCAGGATTGCACCTATTTTTTTCTTCCCACTGTTTGTTGTTGTTGTTTTTTTTTCTTTTCTTAGTTAAGTCATCTTGTTTATTCCCCCCACATATATAGTTTACCAAAATGCATGTTTTACACAGCATTTCAAAAAGGCAGAGATGACAAACTTTACCCTAATCTGTGACAGACCCATCCATAAAATTTATTTAATAAACAACAAGCAGCATAAATAAATAGAATGCAATTCATTTTGTTAACCGCCATGCCATGACACATGAGTAAAAGCATAGCGTTTGAAATTGTTTACATCAAATTTTTTCCCCTTTTGTTTTTTAAAACATTTTTTTTAAGAAAGAGGTTTTTTTTTTTTTACTATTTCCTTGAAGCAATAATAACCAGTCTTTATGGTAACACTATCAGAACATTTTAAAATATAGAAAATATGTAAGAAAAAGTAACATAAATGCTTATGTTTTTGTGATAAAGGAAGGGCACACACTTTTAAGGGCATTAGATCCATTTTATGTCTACATACTATGCTATGAAGCTATTGAAAAAGGAATACTACTTAAACACACAGCAACCTATCTCAACCAAATGGTAGAGATTGCTTAATCAGGTTATGTTTGCCACAATTTTCAATAAGATATACTAACTCAAAATGTGTTCTACCAAAAATGTTGAGTAGAATATAAAGGGTTAAACATGAGAAAAACATCTAAATTAATTAGCACATAGAGAATAAAATCATTCAGTGGCTTCAAACATTTAGTAAAGATATTTTTAAGCCAGACCAAACTAGAAATTCCAGTCAAATCTATAAATGTTTACTTAAGTCTGATCTCCTTTGTACTTATACACATATGCTGATTTTCTCCGATCCTAGGCACATTCATGGCATTGCTTATTTATATTTCTCACAACCACAGCGCACCATGTAGTTGTGATGTTGTGAAAGATGAAAAAAGCTAAACACTAACTAAATGGTCAAAGAGCATTGTTTAAATGTGCAGTGTTCTAAATATTCCATTAATGCAGCTCAGCCGTTGCAATACATCAGCTACCTTAGACACATGCTACTCTTTCTTTTTTTATAGAATGCCATTATAGTATTTTGTATTAATTTAATGTAGTCTTATTTGACTTGGGAAGAATGGGAGAAATACATGATCTTAACTGAGTAATCTCATCAAAGTAGCTGGTAGCCAATAAAATATAATTAAGCAAATAAAGAATTTTGTTCTTTTGTCATCTGGGGAATGTCACTATAATGGAGGAATCATAGTGATAGTGATATCATTGTGGTGCAATTAATGTGAAAATAATTTTATTTGACACTGTTGACATGTTTCACCTTTAAAAAAAAACTTTAAAGGCTTTTCATAAGACATAATTAGTTCATAGTGATTTCACTATAAAGTCAATACTGTTTGACTTCCATGTCTTTCTTTAGACAAATATGTCTGAATGTGAAGGTTGTCAGAGAATATTACTTTGCATTGCTTATAAGATTGGGTTTGCTTTTCCTCACACTGTTTTACAAAAGCTTTTTAAAAAAAAAAAAAAAAAAAAAAACAGGCATTGTGGAATTCAAGATAAAGATATTTTGTTAATATTGGGTCACAGAAGTGCTGATTCTTTTCCATTTGGCCTTTAAGCTATAGTTTTTGTGAAGTTTTTGTATATGTATGTGTATATCTTTTCCTTGTCTCTGGGGTGGGGACATCTTTTGCACCACTATTGTGTAGCTTTTATCTGGGAAAGTACATGTTTTGTACAGAACATTTTATTAGTTTTTAGAGAAAAGCTTCAGGCAGGTCGTCCTCGAGGTCCAATTATGTAACTTTTCTAAAGGTGGAAAAATACATGCTAAAAGTACAAAACCTGTCCCCTTGATGATTCAGCACCAGCAAAAAAAACAAAAAAAACAAATATATGTACCTTTAGTTCTAGAAGTTTAAAAGTACCCTTCTATTTATTCTCATTAATATTTCACTAATCTTTGTCTGTCTGTCTAGGCTTGCATATTATTTTATGCCTCACATCCACTATCTTTTATTTTATTAAGTCTGATAAAAGTAGTTTTAGGTTTCTGTTCTTGGCTGGCAGGAGTGGAACCCCATATACTGTTCTACCCTCCGCTAAAGTTTTGGAAACTGTTGCCTAGTGGATGTTTTTATGGTTTCACACCATTCTGTGTAAATTCTGTAGATGCTTGTAGATATTGTTAAAATGAAACATTTCTGAAATGCTCCAAACAACCCATCTGGCCCCAACCACCATACCACAGTCAAAATCACTAAGATTAGATTTTTTCCCCCAACATAATCATGGTTGTTGTGCAAATTAATTAAAGCTTCTGATCTGGCCCACACTTTTTTGCACTTCTGCCATTTAATTACACTTAAAGATTAACCTAGAAATATTACATCCTGAATATTAATATTTAAAGGTATTAAACATTTACTTTCTTTGTTTTACTAATTTTTATACAGTGAATATGGTGGGGGGGGGGGGATTCCTGTTTACCAACTTAGTACCCCTTGATTTGGCATTTTTATTCCAATCTTTCTTAAAAACATTCTCTACATGCTTCAAATTGATTATGGATCTTATCTGTGCAAATAATAATAATAATAATAATAATTATTATTATTATTATTATTATTATTATTATTATTATTATTATTATTACACTAATTTTGCCCAATCCAAAGTTTTTGACTTTGTTTAGTTTGATATTTGGCACTTTCTATGATTTCCTCTATCTTGACCAGATTCCCAGTTCCGTCTGATGAGAAGCCCATAGCATGATGCTGCCACAACCATGCTTTACCAAAGGTGTGCTCATCTTTGGGTGATAAACTGTTTTCTTCTGCCAAAAATATCGTTTAGAATTAAACCCAAAACATTCTGTCTTGGTCTCATCAAAGCTTCACACATTTTACTACATGAGTTGGATTGGTTTAGGTGGGCTTGAGTGATTTTTTTTTTCTCATGAGGAAGGAATTCCATCTAACCTACCCACCCTATAGCCCAAACATGCGAAGAATCAGGGACTGTAATCACATGCAGAGAGTAACCACCACTTGCCAAACATTCCTGTAGCTCCTTTAATGTTGCCATAGGTAATTTGGCAGTGTCTCTGAAAAGTTTACATCTTGTTCCTTTGTCTGTTTTGGAGCGACGTCCTGTTCTTGGTAATGCCTCTGTTGTGTTCTATTTTCCTCACATGTAGATGATGGTCTTCATATATTAATGACATATGTAAGTTTTTGAAAATTCCTTTGTACACCCTCTTCTGATCAAGACCCTTTGCCAATTAGATTGTGTCCAAGCTTTGAAAGCTCTTTGCAAACCATGGTTTCAACATTCAATCACATGCTCCGTTATAAAAGGGTGTTTTAAGGGTGTATAAAACATTTATGTTACAGTTTTTTTTTCCCCCATTTTCCCCTTTCTGTTTCTTTGTCTTGAATGCTGTTGGGTGGGAAGAGGTGGAAAGGGATTTGACATGACTTAACTCGGTTATAGCATCACAAATCCTTGTTTACAAGAGTGTGTAGAAGTTTTATATCCATTTTATATAGATTATTCTTTCTCATATTTCATGTATTGGTACCCATTCGTCTGTGTTTACTAAACTCTTATACGATTTCATTAGCATTGGAGGTGTTTTATGTTTCTCATGCAGTCTTGCAGATCTCAAGTTCTAAAATAAACTGTGTGTGTGCGTGCGTGCGTGTGCGTGCGCGCGCGTGTGTGTGTACCCCGCCTCATTGTGACAGCTTGTAGCCGCGCGCGCGGAGCCCTTGGGAGCACAGAGCCAAGTCACCAACCTGCCGCTGCGCGCGAGCCACTGAGCATCGCCTCCAATCTGCCCTGCGCGCGGGGGCGGGGGGTGAGTGGGAGGGGGGGACCGGGGGCCACTACACACTGTTATTATTGGGACATGTCGAAAAGTCACCAGGGGCTAAACTGGCTCGAAGAAAGACGTGAAAGGGGGGTTGATAGAAGCTCAGCACACTAAGGCACTTAGTAGTATGTCACAACAATGTGCCAACATAGGTTACCATAGTGACCATAAGGAGCGCACTGTTTAGTGCAGTAGTGTGTGTGGTATGCGGTTTGGGACGTGTCCAGCAGCGTTATGCGTGACTGAGAGTTTTGGGTCACGCTGTCGTCCCATTATTGCTCATTAACATCGAATATATTAAAGTTAGGCTGTAGTTAAAGGAGCTTAAACGCCGCGGCTGTAAGATAGGCATGTTTTTTTTTTCACTTTAAAGAAATCGAAATATGAAATGGGTTAAATAAAGGCAAGTTGCATAAAATTAAATGGATTCAGGGTTTAAAAAAAAGTGCAATAGTAGCTACAAATATCGAATACATAAATGTAGCTACTACAAATACTGCTACTTCTAATAACAATAAGGAGATTTGTTTGTTTGTTTAACTAAATAAAATAGCGTTATTTCATATGTGTTACAATAACAAAATATTTGTTTTCTTGCTTATTTAAATTAACCAAATTCGATATTATATTGTTGTACCATATATAGGCTAATAAACATTTATATATGTTTATTTTTGTTTATTCGTTTATTGATATAGCCTACAGTATGTTCTTTGTTATTTGTTTACTTGTTTTTTTCTTCCAGAAAACAATATGCTTAAAGTGCTAAATCAATCTAATGCAATAATATTTTTACATTTCAGAGGCAATTGGAGTATATACGCAAAAACACTGCCGAATCAAATGACGGCTTCTAAATTAAAGAGGAAGCAACCGACGTGTTTGGCACAACATCAGACATCATTTTGTCTTATACAGTGTTGTGTTGCCGTAATGCGATCTCAGAAAAAAAACAGAATAGAAGCGGAAATATGGCTGGACTGTGTCAGGAAATGGTTTAGGTTTCGTCTTGAACGTAAGCTTGGAGCAGTGAAGAGAGAAAAACGGAGAGAGAGAGAGAGAGAGAGAGAGAGAGACCTCCCTGCTCCTCATAATAACCCCATTATAGGCCTCATCAATGATGTAATGAAAGCAAACAGTGTGTGAAAATGGCCTGTAAACAGTTGGATCCGAGTCTCCTAATGAATTCAGTGTCTCTTTCTCATCAAAGTGAGAGTCGTGGGTGTGTGAGAGTGTGAGTGTTGTGTGTGTGTGTGTGTGTGTGTATGTGTCCGGTCAACACCCCAAAACAGACCCTCAGCCAATAGAATCGCGCCGCTGGGGACTCACGTGCATGGGGTGCCCTTAAAAACTCCTAAAAGCTCCTTAGTTTTCCAACAACTTTATTTTAAAAGGCCTTTTCCACCGTCGTGCGTGTGTGTGCGGCTTCACTGCTCGATGAGTACATTTAACCCGCACTCATTTCTCCAACTGCAGCTTTTTTCTCTCTCTCTCTCTCTCTTATCCTACTAACGACTTGGCATCGCCCGGTTTTATCTGTTTGAGCAGCGAGGATCGCCACTTCAGTTTCCTCTGAATGGGCAGCTACTGATGCGAACTTTCAGCTGTACCTCACACTCAGCCCGGCTGTCTCTCTGACTACAGCTCCTTGTGCTCTTGTCCTTGGTGCTGAAACTCAGCGTTCACGCTAGAGCTCTGCATTCTAATTGGACTTGTCTGTAGCCTTAACACCGTGGTGTGTATTAGCGCGTGGGGATCTTCACATTTATTTATTACAAAATTTTTGACAAATTATTTAAAATCACAATCGGTGAGTTATTTTCTTCGAAGAAGCAGTAACAGAACGCACAATACCATTTACAAATTACTGAGGTATTTATTTTATTTCTTTTGTATAATCGGGTTTAAAAAAAACAGGCAGAGAGAAAAGGAGAACTGGAGCTTGTTTTTTTTATACATCAAGATTAAACGCTACACTGAAGGAAGAAGAAACTTTTTCAGACATTGGATGAATATTTCCGAAGCTTTGTTGGATGTTCCTACTGGATAGGCTGTGATTGTCGCATTTTTGTGAGTCGAACTTGGCCGAACCCAAATGAGAGTTTGAAAGCTCCTAGCTCGGGAGAAAGCGCTCTTTTTTCCCCCGATGGAGGCGTCCACCCACGGCGCGTGCTCCGGCTCCGGCTTTGGCATCGACTCTCTGCTGTCCCACAGACCCGGAAGTCCGGTGGTGGTCGTCGCCAAGGCTAACGGCGGCTTGGAGGGAGAATGCCGGTCTCCGCCCGAGTTCAGCGCCGCGTCGGACGCGGAGAGCGTGTGCTCGAGCCCGCCGTCGCCGAGACGCGAAGAGGAGGAGCGCGACGAAGACGAGGAGCGCGAGGCGCATGAGCAAAGGCGAGGCCGCGCTCTCGCACTGCCGTCCCACACGCATCACGGCCCGGTTTCCGCTGCGC
The DNA here is from genome assembly GCA_028565275.1 of Leiocassis micropogon. Classification (NCBI taxonomy): domain Eukaryota; kingdom Metazoa; phylum Chordata; class Actinopteri; order Siluriformes; family Bagridae; genus Leiocassis; species Leiocassis micropogon. The sequence continues at coordinate 6,061,172 of JAOVVA010000021.1, forward strand.
CCCAGCCACGCACGGTCACCTCCTCCTTCCTGATCAGAGACATCCTGGCCGACTGCAAGCCGCTAGCCGCGTGCGCGCCTTATTCCAGCAACGGGCAACCGACGCACGAGGCGAGCAGGTTAGCGTCTAAAGTGGCGGACGAGTTCATCGAGAAAATCCACAGCAACTCGTCCTCAGACGGAGAATACAATAAAGGTAAAACTAGTAACATTATTAGGACATCTTTAAATTCCTAGTAAAACTTCTATCAAACTTTTTCACGTGTCGAAAATTAATCTCGGATCCAACATATTTTTATTGTTAAGAATAATCTAAGTTTCACGTAACAAAAAAGTTCGTTCCCAAGCTGCTTATTTTAAAACAAAATAATGTTTATTTTATTTTATGTACTCTCATTGTGTTTTTAATTAAAACACTTTTGTATCGAACTATATATTTTGTTTTAGCACATGGCATAATTTTTCCACAACAGCCATAAAACTCAGATGTCGTTACAAATCATTAAACGCTTACTTTTACGCTAACTAAACACATTTATTAACACTCAGTTTCTACTGGATTAATTATTTTTGCAAGTTATCCTCAACAAGAGCAGTTTATCCCAAAAAGTAATTTCTGTAAATTGTACATACACATTTTTATTAATAGTAATGTTGCTAATAATTTCAGGAATAAAATTAAGCGCACGTTGCTCTGATGCGAAATGTAAAGTATACCGCAGAATAATAATATCAGCGTATATATTTTTTTATTTTATTGGTTTCATTAGTTGGACATGTGTTGAAAGGTAAAAAAAAGAAAAAAGAAAACAAAAAACACTTAAAATGAGTAAAAAATAGGGATAAAACACACCGGTCTGCAGCTTAACTGGCATTTTCTTTCATAGGCTACAAATAATAAAATACACAAAATAATAATTTTTTTAAATGTATATATTTTTTACAATAATAATAATAATAATAATAATAATAATAATAATAATAATAATAACAACAACAACAAAATGCAAAGATGATACATTTTTAGATTTTTTTTATATAAATTTTTCTATTCCTTATTCTTCCTCTGCTCCATCATCATCATCTTCGCAGTGGTGATGATGATCATAACGATGATGGATATTATTATTATTATTATTATTATTATTATTATTATTATG
>JAOVVA010000021.1:6064408-6100725 GCA_028565275.1 Leiocassis micropogon
TAGATAGATAGATAGATAGATAGATAGATAGATAGATAGATAGATAGATAGATAGATAGATAGATAGATAGATTTCAACGTGATTGACTTCAGAACGGACATTTCCAGTTGTTTAATAATATTTATAATATATAATATAACAAATATATATTGCTACAAAAAAATCGTTAATGACAAAAAAAAATCTCCTAGGTATCTTGATTGTCAGCACATATAAAAAAACAAGTAAACTAGGTAAGGAATTAAGGAAATAAACATCTTGAACGTGTTATTTTGTATAAAGGTATGTTGTCCCCTATAATATACCTTTCGATTTGCGAGGTAAATTAATAAACAGGATGAATAGATAAATAAGATATGGTCAAATGTAGAATTCTCGTCTTATTTTTCGGTTTGCCTTTTGCTACATATTAGTCTGCATGAATAAAATCAATGCAAAACGCACCGTCCGTTCAAAAATTAATTATAAACTGGTGCGTCCATCAATTATTAAAAATCCGCTTTAATAGTCAGACAATTGGCCTATTATTACTATTATTAATTATTAATTATTTACTGGCAAAAATATTTATCCGTAGAATCGCACAATATGTAGGTCTACCCCAGCACTATAATTTTCCTTAATTCTTTTTTATTAATTAATAACTTTCAGTTTATATCCAATGCAGCATATGTGGAGGCGGGGTTCACTTTTTCCTGCCAAGTTCCCATATACAGATCACTCAGATGTGAAGGGCAAAAAATCATAACTGTTTTCTTCTCCTGTTCAATAATAATAATAATAATAATAATAATAATAATAATAATAATAATAATTTATTAGCATTAGTCAGTTCTAACTGAAATTCATAAGAGAATTTAAAAACAGTCTTAATATGTAGACATGTAAACATGGACTGGGTAAACGCACAAGTATTGTTCTCTGTTTCTTAAGTTACCAACTCCCTGTAATTAAAAAAAGAAAGAAAGAAAGAAAGAAAGAAAGAACATAAGCACATGGTTACTTGCATCCTTTAAAGGAATTAATAATATTATGCTCAATGTGGTTCATGATATGTGATACATGATAGAAAACTGTAGTTGGCCCAAACAATTTGTTCGCTGCAAAGTATTACAATTTGGGTTGCATGCGTGTCTGAAACATTTTTTAGTGATGTCACACATTTTTCTTGGAGGCGGGGCTTTTGTCCCATACTGTACTGTCATACAATTTTGACAGTCATGGTGTTGATTTATGTGATATTAATAAATATTTTCTACGGTGAAATTAATAAAGAACAACACATTTGTTAGGCTACACTTTTATTAGGCTTACACAATTATTACTGACTCATTTATTACTCTGTTACTCTCATGAATGAACTAATGTACCAGACTGTCGCTGAGGTCCATCAAGGTACCATCAAGGACGGTGTGTTTGTAAATAATTAAATTGTTTACCTTATATACACCTTTATATACAAAATGCATCCCATTGCTGATACCACCACAAGCTCCACTAACAGTACCTTAGTAACCAATCACACGTTTTACGTAAAACGTAAGCTTGTTATTGTTCGAATGGGTTTATGCGCTGCTTAATCCCCTGTCTTTCTTTTTTAATTATCATAAAAAGGACGAAATGGAAGAGGCAGACGGCGGTGGGACTGGAACTCTTAGCGGAAGCCGGGAATTACTCGGCCTTACAGAGGATGTTTCCGTCGCCGTATTTCTACCCGCAAGGTCTGGTGTCGGGTCTGGACCCCGGAGCGGCTGCGTTGTCCTACCTGTGCCGGGGCGCCGGAGCTCCTCCCCCCGCTGCTCCTGCAGCTCTACAGCGGCCCCCTCTCGTACCGCGGATCCTCCTGCACGGGCTGCAGGGAGGACACGAGCCTCCGCCGCCTCTCCCCCCGTTGCCCGGGGTGGTACTGCCAAGACCCACCCCACCCCGATGAGCTCTCCCGGCTCGGACTTTACTCTTGACCATAGACTGGACACTTGGTCTATACTTATTAAGACACACACACACACACACACACACACACACACACACACACACACACACCTGGCAGCTCTGGACTTTAACTCTACTATTGACTAAATGATTGAGAATATATATTATATCAAAAAGCCAATATATATGCTTCTTAAATGAAGAAGCAAACTGTAAGTTAATGATATTGTTACCGCTATTAGTCATAATTTATGTAATTATTTATGCCTTTTTTTGTATTTAACTTATATATTTATATAGGATTATTCTTTGTTATTATTTATGTTCAGGAAAAAAAAAAGGAAATGTTTCAGAAATGTTTCTAACGGACGCAATAATAACAAAAAGAACAAACCACATGATGGGCTATTATTATTATTATTATTATTATTATTATTATTATTATTATTATTAGCAGTAATAGATATAGTTACGAGAATAGTAATAGCCCCTGTGTAAAATGAAAAAACAAATCTCTTGATATTATAGAGATATAAACACCACCAGACGAAAAGCAGTTTGTATTTTTTTTCATTCAACTGTAAAAAATAAACATATAAGATCCGTGTAAATAGGTATATTTGGGTTAACAGCAAATCTTTGTTTTCCTATTCGTCTTTTATTAATTTATTTCAGACGAAGATGATTAAGGACGCGTACACAGAAATGAAAACGCCTTCATGTAGTAATTCTTATGGATTACAGCAGGATAAAAAATCCAGTCATCAAAAAATTGCTCCTTTAGAGGTTTTTCCCCCCAGCGGCTAAACGTAAGGACAGAATGTACTGAAGTGGATGGAAAAGGTTGAAACCAGGTGTGAATAATATTTGTGCTCAGAGATCTTTCGGATATTTAAATGACAGATCTATTTGAAAAACACTATTTTGCCATATGAAATGAGTCATTCTGAATTGCTGCCATAATTAAAGCTTAGGGTTGGTTGCCAGATTGTAATCACTGTTTACATCCAACTCTTTTAAACTCGTCCCAAATGGTTAGCCTTTAAATCAACACAATGTACTCACCAAATGTGACTAAGTTATGCCAGGTTTTTCAGCCCAAAGAAATAAGAAAACACTCCAGACTGAGTGGAAGGGATTCATCTGGCAACCCTGTTGAAAAGCTGTTTGGGATTAAACAATATTCCTAACACGTAAAAAAGCCCCCAAGAATGTCACTTCCTACTTGTGATGAATGTCACGTTAAATGATAACCTTCAACTTTTATTTTATTTACTTTTTTTTTCCTTTTCTTTTCTTTTTGCCATTTTAACCCTAACCTGATGTGTTAGAGCAGATATTGTGCATTAAGTCTGTATAGAGCCGTTGTTATTCTTTCTTTGGTGAAGGTGTATATTGAGAATATTGATTTGTGCAGTGATTCTTGTCTTTAGCCCTCCTCCTTTGTGCTTATAGTGGTATGAACTTTTAGGGTTAAAAAGAAAACTATTATAGCTGCTGAATGCACAGGGACGGAGAGGCTTGAGGTAATAAGGAGAATTACTTTTATAAATGTGCAAATAAAGATCTTTCACTAAATGATATGATGTGGAAACGTGGGAAGTGAACAAACCTTTACCTTTACTTGTTTAATTAAATCGTACATTATTTCGTACATTAGTTTGCACATTAACGATTTTTTTTATTGGAATTTTTAAATGCTTTAAGCACTCATTCAACAGGAGATGTTTGCTGATTTAAATTTCTGAGTTGCTCTGTAGGCTAAATTTAAACTGTAGGACAATCGTACGACTTAGCACAGTAATCACCCTTGAACTACCTATCTACCTAATTAATTGAACCATTTCTTAATTAATTGGATGATCCTGCAGTTATGATTGCTCGTAATTAATTGGCTGATCTCCCAAGCAGATAAACTTGACAGCTAGTCTCAGGGCATCTGATCTTATATTCTCACATTTAAAACGTGTCCTAGTTGTGACCATGAAATTGTTGACATAGACTATAAACTAAAACAAATATATTAAAATACATCTAATTAAAAAAATGAAAAGTCGGATCATGGGGTTAGTGCATTCCAGAAAGTATGCTATAAACAAATTTGCCACTTAAAATAAAACAACCTAAAAAAACTTTTATTAGATTTTATCATATTTTATAGAATGGATAGTTTAGCAACAGGACAAGAGAGCTGATAGAATTTTGATTTATGATTTCCCTAACAACAACAAAAACAAAATTCACTGCAAGTCATAATCACAAAATTACGCTTGAAAAAATCTATTAGTGGGGAAAAATGTGTTTGAATAAATTTAAACACGACTGTCAGACACTTTGCTCACAGCCTTCACTATTTGGTTAGCATCGTGGATTTAATTTGTCAAACCTCCTCCTCCAAAAAAAAGGTTAATAAGAGCGTCTCAGTCGGAGGAAACTTTAACCTTTCAGAGACGCCTGCAGAGGCTTTACACATCCAAACTCAAGCCGAGAATCTTAATTCTGCCGTAGACCATCTCTTATTAATAGATTATAGCACAAATATCACTTTAATCACACGCCGGGAATAGCACAGTGTGAGCAGGGGATGAAGCGCTGATCCAGATTGCGGAACGGGTAAAGGATTACAAACTGGCATTCATAGTAGGGTAATGGAGTGGACACTAGCGCGCGCGCGCACACACACACACACACACACACACACACACACGCTGCGTATCGCGACAAAGTTGCAGGAAAATCTCATTTTACATGTAATCGTTAGTTTTTAACACGTGACTATGAGACTATAAAAAAAAATAATTGTTCAATAAAAGTGAAATCAACTTGAAAAAAAATAATACAAAATTAAGAAAGTGAAAATGTTTAGTAGCCCTTATAGGAAAAATAACTATATAAGTTGTCTTAAAAACGTGTTAATTCACGTTTTCTGTAAAGGATTCACCATAGTCAAATTGAACACACAAACACACGCTGCCTATTGCGACAAAGTTGCAGAAAAATCACATTTGACCTGTAAACGTTCGTTGTTTACACGTGATTATGTGAGATGTGTAATGTGTATTCACGTGAGATATTGCCCACGTAACCTTGGTAAAAACGTGGCATCATTGGAACAATATGGAATCACGCGAAAAATTATTATTCATAGTTTAAGAAAAGTGCAACCTTGGTTTTAATTAATGCAAAAATAATAAAGAGAAAATGTTTATTAGCGTATAAGAGAAATAAACGAATATTGATGTAAAATAAACAGCCATGAGCAAAATGTAAGTTGTTTTAAAAAATAAGGGTTAATTTATGTGAAGTTCGTGTAACTTTTTCTGTAAAGGTTTCACGTTAGGCAAATTGAGCACACACACACACACACACACACACATATACACACACACGCACACACACACACACACACAAACACCACGTTGTCTGTTGTATAGTTTGGTGACAAGTGTCCAGTTAGGGTTTTTTATTCTCACTCTTTTCATTCAGCTTGTCCATAAACAATATGCGATACGTGAAATATTAATGTTCACCAAAGTGTGTAATTGTTTAAGTGCCCTAAATGATCCCATTTGGAAAATGGATTGTTTCCACCCCCACCTTTCTTTTTTTCCCTTCAGAGAGTGTGTCGGTTGTCTGCTCCTTTGCCAACCGACTCCAACAGCTGGTCACCGGCCGGCGGGACATCTGCTGAGCGGCGGCCTGGACTCGCTTTAAACCGGGCCAAAGATCACTCGCTCCAGGAGTGTGTTTTTTAGGGGGAGTTCATTCTCTGAATGGCACATTAACGATTAGACAAAAGTCTGTAATGGCTTTTAATTGAAAGTCGATAACAGGGTTTGTCTCGTATCGCACATGTCAGAGCGCCTTTAGCAGAAAATCCCACAGTGCTAAAATATACGTTCAAGCGATTTGATCACAGCAAAGTAAAACCAAGGAATAGTTCCCCCTTTACCATATTCCAGTTTAAAATTGTAACATGAGTTTACTGTTGCTGTAATACAGTTTCAAACAGACTGTCGCAGTCATGGTATTGGACATGTTTTATGGCTATCGCTACCTAGATCATATTGCCCAAAATCATAAAATATACTGGGTATATTTTATCCCGAGGACTTTAGGAAATTAGTACTGAAGACATCTTGGGTGTTAATATTTTTATGGGTCTTGAAAACGTCCCAAACAGGTGTCTAGTTTGTATTTCCATTAAGTTATCCTGTACCCACTGGAATATTACACTATCATTTGCTTCATCAGTGACCACAAAGATAGTTTGCTTAGTTAAATAATTTCCTTCCCAGGTAACAAATTGATACCAGCATTGGCATCAACATTGGGAAGGTGGACTTAAAGATGTCAGAAAGTCTGTCAGCACCAGAGGGCCAATGGCCCAATGTTAGTTTGAGGTCACATCCAAATCTGAACTTGATACAAACTTATTTAGGAAACGTTTTTTGCAATATTTAATATAAGGTAGACTGCACATGAATGTACATAAGCTTTACTAGGCTACTCATCAGCAAGCAATTTGCTAAAATTAACGCATTTTTTGTAGATTAAGTATCATCCAGTAATCTATATGTATATGATACTTTAAGCACTGACACGTCACTAATAGTTTTATGATATATATATATTTTTTAAATAGCCATTAATATTTTCAGATAGTGTTCCTAGAGATGGTTACGGATCTTTTAATTCCAATTTCTATTGATTTCTTTTTTTTTTTAAATAGAATTATAATATTTTAAATAAAAAACAAAAAGTCTCAGCACTACAGTATCTGATGAGAGCCCATAGGTTCCACATTTTCTGAAGATTATCATGTCAGTAAATTAGATTTTTTTTAAATAACATAAAACAATAAGAATGAGTTCCACATTGTCCTGTTTGTCCAGTTTTTGACTTTATACATTTCTACGTTTAGAAATAAAATGTCAAAAGGGCAAATTTAAAATTCTGACAAATAATATGGAAAAATCACAGTACATTCACATAAACAACAATTTTCACACGTGATTAGATCTATGTGTGCGATCACATTCAGCATTTCATCACGATTATACAGATATGACAATTTGTGACATCATGAAAAATGATTATTCTGAAAATCTGAAAAATGAAACTTTCAAATAAATGGATCATATTGAAAAAAAAAAAGTCACGTCTGAAAATAAAAACACGTAAACCATCAATATACGTAAATCAGAAAGTAAATCACTTATGTGACTTTACTGTATAAGGAAACACTTAAAGGTTATATAAAGCAGCATTTTCTTTTAGAAAGAGGTCCAAATAAACTAAAATATTTGAATTATCTAGAAATCTAAAAAATACCCTTGATTTCATGGTTCAGATGTCTGTAGATATAAATCCAACCAAGCAGATATTCGTAAAATGTAGCTAAAGCTGATTTGAAGCTGGATCTTTGTAGAATCTTTAAATATGTTATTATCATAAATTAATGAGAAACAATCCGGGTTGCTCAAACCAATTTGGAAATAATCACAATCACACGGATCTCTGCTCCTTCCCAAGAAAAGCAAATACCTCCTCAGCATTAATGAAAAGGGGTTATTCTTGCGAAGTGCGCAGCTGATTGCGGAGAAAAGCCGCTCTCCGCTCTTGTTAAAAGATTGTTCTTTTGCATGTGAAAGAACGGCAGTAAATCCCCGAGACTCTCAGGGCGGATTGTGGCCGGCTCAGGGTTAATGAAGTGCGGCCAGAGCGTCGCTAAGCTCCCGGCAAAACACCAAACACGACCACGGAGCATAGAGGCGCAGGATCAGGGGCTCTCATTAAAGCTCATTGACTCAGAATAAATAAAAAAAAAGACCAACAAAACAGCAGTCGGATGGAATTAAAGAGTCGATCAAAGTCCAATTTGCATTGTTATGGAGGCGTCTGTTTTCTCTCTCCTGAGACTTTTTCCTCCAGTAAAGCCTCCTGTATAAAGGCAAATAGAAATGTAGCTTAGATTAAAAAAAAAAAAATGTACAGTTCAATGTGCATAAAAGTTGCAAGGACAAATGTATCCGTACCTTAATATTTACAAAAGAATTAATGCTGAACAGTAAGTTTAGTAAGAATTTTTTTTTTATTAGACACTGATTGATATTTGAGTTTAATGTAGGCTAAAAAAATCCTAAAGTAAAATGAAATTAAAGTAGTAGTAATAATAATAATAATAATAATAATAATAACAATAATAATAATAATAATAATAATAATCTTGTTCTAATCTTATTTAAAAGATCGTGATATTCTTGTAAACATTAAGCTTTCCATACTCTAACCAAAAAAAATAAGTGCTTTAAGAGTTGTGGATATCTGGGACAGGGACTGGGCAGCAGAGTCAGGGACGCCAGCTGAAGCATCATGACCCCACTGACCCCGGGACAAGGTTGCTGGAACGACATCAGCATGCCAAGTCAGTCGTCCTCTGTCTCTCTCCAACACACATTTACATAAAGAAGAAGAGGAGCTTAATACACAGAAGAAGCAATCAACAAAATCACAAAAAGATGGATGCACTTAGTGAGGAGAGAGGAAGAGAGGAAAAATGGAAAGAGATGGTAAGCGGTTCCCATTGCACCGTCCTAGATCCTAAAAATTTATCCATGCCTGAAGGAAGTGTATAAAAACCTCACTGTGAGATAGGGGAGACAACCTTGGTAATCATATCCACAATAAAAGCCAAAGCATCCCAAACTTCAGGAGTCAGGGGCAAAGGAATTGACATTCCAATCTCAGCAAATAATGAAAACGTTCCTGTCTTGGTCCTTAGAGAGAAGAGAGGAAAGAGATAGAGTGGGAGAACAGTGGGAGTATGGACACAAAAGCACAAAGCTTGATGGCAGACATGAAAGGACAATTTTGGTGTTAAGATTTCCTCCAGTCAGCAATATAGGCCATGTCTCACTCAGCAGGGAGCATGTAAAAGATATGTGTAGTAGGTGACAGGGTGATTATCTAATCAATACGTGAGGGATGTGGGAGGGCTCAGTGGTTATCCTTAGTCCCTGGTTACCCCAGAGTATACACACACACACACACACACACACACACACACACACACACACACACACACACACACACACGCACACACACATATACACACAAATGCAGACTGCAAGCTAGCATGGATAAGTAGAAGATACACCCCTCTGGGAATATTCACATTTGCAGAAAAGACCAGACACAGGCAGTGTCAAAGCCACAGACACACACACACACACACACACACACACACACACACACACACACACACACACACACACATACACTGGTGACCATCACAATGGATAAAGAAATGTGTATTTATTGCCCCCTTACTCTACACTGACCCCCACTGGCTGGGACACGGTTATTATTATTATTATTATTATTATTATTATTATTATTATTATTATTATTATTATATAAAAGGTGGTCCAAATTCTAGATCCATATACATTTTTTCTGACACAAAATCTGATATTTTACTCTTAACTTCAGACCCAAGATGACTTCAAAACTAGCAATAAAACATGGAACAGAGCCAGACCAACCACTCCTAGACTTATTTTTTTTGCTCATCTGAAATGAATAGTCTTTTAATAATTTTATTTGGTCCAGGGCGATCATTGCAGTAAATATATACATTTAATGTTCTTGTATTTAGCATACGCAAAAAACCCACAAAGCCAGAGGCTGTATTTATTTACTGTAATTTAAACTTTAACATATTTTTTGCCTATGGATCCACCATGTATTGAATTTTACCCTGTTACACTTCATTCCCTGCCTATATCTTTCCCTCTGGTATAATCAATAGAAATTCTCCAAAATAATCTTGCTTAACTTAAAAAAAATAATAATAATAATAATTAAAAAATCGTTAATGAAAATATGGACACAAATGTGAAATCTACCAAGTATTCAGGTCTAACCTTACCCTCCATCCAGGAGGATATTCTGTAACGATCCTAGTGTCCAGGACATATCTATGTATGTATCTATGTATGTATCTATGTATATATCAATGTATCTATGTATGTATAAGCAGCACACCATGTTTTGGGGGCTCATTTATAGTGAATTAGATTTGAAAAACAGGAACTTTCTGGAGCCTCTCTGAACCCCCCTGGGCCAGCAGCGTGGACCTTGGAAGCCCCAGAGCCTCATAAACATAAAGGAGAGAGTAAGAATGAATAAAGGATGAGTAGAGCTATACATGTATTTTTAACGCTCGTCTGTGTGAAGCTAGGCAAGAGTGTGTGATGGGGTGTGTGAAGGCACAAGGGGCAAAGGGAGGGGATGGACACCAGGTTATTATTTGTTTTCATGCTCCAGTGTGACAGGCCACACGTTGCATTAGGAAGAGGAAAAAGCAGACATACATACTCCTGGGAGTTTTTTTTAGTAGAATCTGAAGTGTCAACTGCTGTTCTCTGTGGCTGGAGTCCTATTATATATAAGGATATCAGACACAAGAATTGAGCTATATTCAGTGGCATTTTCTCGCCTTACATTTCTAATTTATGTGTTTGCTGCACCATAACATCCTAGAAAACCAAGTAAGTTCGCATTCCATTTCCCCGGGATGAGTTCAGCCATCACGGACGACGTGATGAAGATGTTTGGTGTAAAGTTGATTTATTTCTTCTTGCCTTTTGTCGGGCTGCTGCTGGCATTCCCGAGGAAAGCCCATGGGGAAGAGGCTCATTGCAACGTTCTGCTCTCGGCATTCTGAGTCGGTGCTTGTGCCGTTCGCATACAGCGCATGTAGATTTTACCACCGAAAAGCATGTACAGCATGTACACAGCTCCAGGGGATAAATCTTTCATAAGGTCAAGCAAAAGCAAAAAAAAAAAAAAAAAAACAGTCACTGATCCATCAAATGATGGTTGTTGTACTTGATCACTTTATTTTAGATGTTTTCCCTTTCTCTTTGCTTTGGTCATATAGATAGTCTTATAAATATCTATCCATAGATGTCTAGATATGTCTGTGTGTGTGTGTGTGTGTGTGTGTGTGTGTGTGTGTGTGTGTGTGTGTGTGTGTGTGTGTGTGCGCATGTTTTTTTTTTTTTACTGAGGTAAGCGGTAAGTAAAATAAAATCATATTGCTTGATTTTTTGATCTTCAGTGAACCTGTGCCCAGTGTAGTCTCAGATCCCTGTCCTTGGATGGTCTGTTGTAGCCCACATGTCTCACTGGTTTGATATGTCGTTCATGTTGATATGCTTTGTAGCGCACCATGGTTGTAAAGAGTGGTATTCGAGCTACTATAGCCTTCTTGTCAGCTCAAACCAGTCTGGCCATATTTCTTCCAACAGAACTGCCACTCACTGGATGTTTTTTCTACACTTTTCAGTGTAGACTCTAGAGACTGTTGTGTAAAAAAAAAATAAGAGGACAGCAGTTTCTGAAACACTAACACCAGGCTGTCTGGAACCAACAACCAAAATGCTATGGGTAAATTCCCATTTTTCCCACGTTGTGACGTTTAATGTTTATCTGTTATACAGTACTGGTATAGAGTTTACTTTGAAAAAGCAGACAAATCAGATTGCCTTTGTAACTTTTGTTTTACTTAGCAAGCCAGCACAAGATCATTCAGCAAATACTGAATCAACATGTACTTTATACTGTATGCATATATTTATACATCATACAGCAACAACGTTTTCCCCATTTTTGACTCCACATTGATGTCAAACCATTGAATCCCTACTGATTTTTATTATATATATCTATATCTATCTATATATATATATCTATATATATATATCTATTAGTAATGTCTTCAAGTTTCTGTTGTCAGGTTCAAACATCAGAGGCTTGATGCTTCAGGTTTTACTAGTGCTGTATTCTCTTTGTGCCCTGTCTTCAGTATGAACACAGTATAGCACATCTTTGCAGCAAAAAATATAGAAATGGACAATCACAAGTCTTACAAAACATCAGTCTAGGATTTATAAGTCAGTATTGGACCTCATAACTGTACTATAAATAAGACATTTTGTAATCTTTGGCAGGTTGTGTGATGGTGGATTGCAGTCAGTCTGGAGGAACAGGAAGTTGCAGTGGATGTGATATTTGAAGTAGATAGAATCGTCTTAAGTGCTAGTGAAGTAGTTAAGTCTTGTTCATGAAATAACCCATTTTGATTTACATACATTCATATATTTGTTTGGTTGATTGATTGATTGTTTGGTGGCAGATTGTAAATCTGTAACAAGGAGAACACCACAAGGGCTCTGGATTGCTGATTGGTTGGTCAGGCATTCGAGCCTCTGTTACCCTAAGGGTATATATATAAACTACCGCTCAAAAGTTTGGGATCACTTGCAAATTTATTTGTTTTTGTTTAATGTTTTATTTTCTGCATTTAACAACAATAATGGAGATCTCAAATCTATGAAATAACATATATGGGATTGGGTAATTATGTAACAACAGTAACAGTCAGTTGTTATTTTAAGACATGAAGGTCAGCTGTTCTGGAATAGTTCTTGCAAGAACAGTATTGTGTCAAGTGCATTTGCAAAACCCATCAAGCACCATGATGAAACTGATTCTCATGAAGACCTTCCCAGGAAAGCAAGACAAAAATTTACCTCTGCTGCAGAGGAAAAGTTCGCTTAGAGTCACCAGCCACAGAAATCACCAATTAACAAACAGCACCTCAGATTAGAGCCGTTATGAAGGATTTACAGAGCATAAGTAGCAAATACATCTCAATATCAACTGTTCAAAGAAGATTATTGCATATTTTGGACGACTTCAGCATTGTTTTACAGTGTAGAAGGAAATAAAAATCAGGACCATGGAGTTAGAAAGTGATCCCTTTTGAGCGGTAGTGTATATGATATCCAGCCACTGAGCTAAATAGCATCCTCAGTGCCAGTGCCAAGCCTGGAAAAAAGAAGTGCATCTGGAATAAAACCCATGGTTTACAAACCTGTAAACTCACAAAAAGAGAAAAAAAAAAGGGGAAAAAAACCTTGCCAGGAAGTCTATCATAGGGAACTTACACTCACACATCTAATCATACACTACAGACAACAAGGGAACATTAATCTGACACTGACTTGCTAAACACCATGCCACCATGCTTCCACCACCAACACCATCACAACAACAATAATGTAATTATTATTACAAAAAAATTTACAAAAAAAAAATTATTCAAGAATATTAAGAATAAGAATATTTTATTCTTAAAATCCTAAAATGTGTTAAAACTAGTTTGTGCTTAAGTTAGATAAATAGGTAACTATTGCAAATTGTTGTTAATGCATTAGTAAAATAATCAAGATATATAAGTTTGTGCCACACAAACAGAAAGTGGTGACATTGCTTTATTGCAGTATTGATTATTAGAGCGCTTAAAGTGTCGCGCGAGATGGTGCTAGGTTTCTAGGTAGTCTCGAGAGGATTGTAGATCAGGTTAGAGGTTCGGGAAGAAATTCTCAAGTGGCATGTGGTGCTCTTAGTAAGTAGTGTCTCACATTATGTCTCATTATCCCGGATAATGATGTTAATCGTTTTTGCGCTTAGAGCACAGCTACAGTTAATGGTACTAAGTTGGGTCAAGCAGCACCTAATTAGCTACAGGTGTGGAAGAAGTGGGCACTCAACATCCAGGGACTTACCGTTACCTTCTTGCCTCTGAGGACGCTTATGGCTGACCAAGGTGTTATCAGACTGATCTGTGAATCTCAGGCAGTGTGAGGAGGACATGGGGCTAACAAGGGAAGAAATGAACGTGGCATGAGGTAAAGGGAAAGAAACAAAGAGACAGCAGATGTAACTAAGAGCAACGTGCTTCTCATTCCAAAACACAACACAATGCACGAAATCTTGGTTGCAATGTGCAGTTTCAGCAGTGCAAAAATAAAAGGTTGAAGGTTTAGCTTGCGATGCAGTAATTCACATTTCTCCATCAGAGATAAGTGCTAATATAAATATTTCCATACAGCAGAAAGATGTGAGGCTTTAGAGAAGACTGTGTGGCAGATCAGAGTGCTGTTTTTTTTGTTTTTTTTCAGCTGAGGCAGCAAGCGACAGGAGAGGGATGTACGCTCGCAGCATCCATGCAGAAGAGGAAGCTTCTTGCATTTGAAGTCTGTTGAGAGTGGCAAGTGGAATAAAGACAGAGAAGCCTGATACCACATAAGGCCTAGAGATGGAGGGGGGAGAGAAATAGGCTTCAAACAGTTATCAATAAAATTGCCTTTGTCAAGCGCAACAGTTTAAACTCTTTAGCGTGTTAGGCATCTCCTAACAGGGCGTGACGTGTGCTTTGGGCGCAGTCTGCTTCACGCCTGTCTGCACAAAGCGCTCGGCAGGTTGATAGGTTCACAGAGCCGCGTTCACACAGGTGAGAGTTCCTTTGGAGTCCCACTGACTCCGGCATAAGACATGACATGAAACAAGAACCCCTCAGACTCCTCCAGAAGAAAAAAAGGGCAAAGATAAAAGAGGCACAGACTGAGTTTCTGACTCCAGACCTGCAGGAGAATCTGTCTCAGAAAGGGCAATACAAACAGGAGCATATTCCCAAAGCTGTTTTTACATTAATGTAGAAATAGTGAATGGCATTAACAAATCAGTGTCTCACAAGATAAAAATGCCCTTAGGTACTTTACTGTGAAGAAGTTCTTTATTTTTTTTACAACATATCAGGCAATTATGAATTACATTTTTGATAAAAAAAAAAAAACACACACACACACACACACTCAAAAAACAACAACAACAACAACAAAAAACAGCAACGGATATAAGAAGAACAACATCAACAACAGCAACAGGAATAACGTTTATAAAGAGCAACAAATAAGCAACTAGCAACAATAATACCAAAATGTCAACAACTGTAACCTCAACAATAACCTCAACAACCCTAAAAAAAGAGAAAAAAAAGGTGATAATAAGTACAAGAACAACACCAACTGCATGTTATTGTTGCTTATTGCATACTGTACAATAAGCAACAATAACATCAAACACTAAAAAGGAAAAGAACAAAACACAAAAACAGTAGCACAACACTACAATAGAGTTGCTGAGTCCATGCTTGCGCTCCGATCACACTGTACACCCCTTTGAACCACAAAAGAGTACCTAATATTCTGTTCTCTTTCTCCATGCGCATCCCTGTTGACTTATGGTGCCAGATCCTCGCACCCTCCGGACCGGCCTTCTACTTCTTCTTTTACTTTGAGCTTTCTGCATTTGTAACTTACAGTACTTTCTGTTGCTGTGGATATCTCTGCAAGACAACCTTGAAGATTTACACTTCGCAAAAACAACAGTTTATGCCCCAAACTCATTTTTTCTTCTTACCTCGATACTGTAGATTTGTGCTTCCTTGTGACAATTTTATTATATACAGTGATATATATATATAAATCACAAGAATTGCTTGTGATTTCACTACCTTTTTTTTCAAAATGATACCTAATTCCATTTTCTATGCATGCAATATTGCTTACTAATGAAGATTTGAACGTGACATTAAAATAAGCCTCTTTTTTTTTTAAAAAAGCTCTTTTTTTCATCAAGGTATCATTTACAAAGCTAATGAGGAACCGCTTTTGAAATGAGTGTATGATCTGATAAAAGAGCCTGAGATGAGTGAGCGTGACTCAGTGAAGAGCTTGATAAGGGGCTCTTATAGCTCTATTAAGCCACCAAAGAGAATAGCTGGTGAATAATGAAAGAAGAATGTAGAGAGAGGAAGGTATGGAGGGATAGTTAACTGTAAATCACTGAAAATGATGAAAAAAACATAAACCACACACACACACACATAGATACACACACTTGATGTGCATTAGGCCCTTAGTAATTTCTGATATTATGAGACAAAGACAAAGACACAGAAAGAAGAGCAGGGTCCTCTCCAATATCCCTACCCACAGATGTCAACCACAACTTTATCTTTCCCCTTTCTTGGGTTACCGACACATCTACTCATCCTGAATAAGTCCAGGAGCATGCGCCTGTATTTAGTCACTGAACACAGTGTGTTTACGCTGCCAGTGTAAGCAGCAGGCGCAAGATCAGTACTGACACAGATGGTTCCGGTGCCAAGCTTATCATCATTAACATTATTCTTCATTGTTCCTCAGGATATCCAAACTCGTTTTTCCTCAAAGTTCTCCTACATGAGGCGTAATAGTAGTAACTTACATATCAATAGCTGAATGCATCTTGTCCCCTGATTAAAGAAACTACTTGGGTGAGTAGTGAAGCGTTTCTACTTAACAAGAAAGAAGTCCAGTTGAAATAAAATACCTCACTTGTCAAGTTAGAAAAAAAAAAAGAGTACAATCATGAAGAAAATTGTGAAAAACGTTTAGTGGTTGAATAAACGTTTCCTTACAATAAAACAACACCATATTAATGGGTAGATATTTTCCTTTATTATAATAGAGCATATATAATATATAAGTATACTTACTTGTATTTTACTAAAGATGAATAAATGAAATCATTTTTCTAAAGCTGGTGAACTGTTCTTTTAGGGTGTTTTATTGGAACGTTTATGATGTAGTATCAGTCACCTAATTGGTGGCGCTGCTTGTGTTTTAATTTTTTTTTTTCATTTTTTAGACAGAAGTATTTTCCCAAGATATTTTAATGCCCAGAACAAAAACAGCTAAAAACATGTTTAATAATTAAAATTGTTATGTCATAGTAAGACGTAGTGGTTAGCACTGTACCCTCATGGCCTCAAGACTCTGAAGACTCCTGGCATAGGCTCCTAACGTCCCGTGACCCTGTACAGAATAAGCAGTATTAAGAATGAATGAATGAATAAATAAATGAATGAATTTCACAGTATCAAAATATAGTAATAATAATAATTTCCAGCCCACACACCAGTCAAAGCACAATAATGTCAAAGTAATAGAAACATCAAAGTATACTATTAGAATAAAAATGTCAGCTCGGTTGAATTTGGCTTCTGTAATATTCCAGTGGATTTTCCGTTATTACTATGTATTTACCCATTAAGTACTACATAGTTACAATACTGTAAAATAACACACTCACATAGCGCATGCAAGAAAATCCATAGCCTTTCTATATGGATCCCGTAAGCATAAAGAAAGGCCTTACTGAGCACTCTTCATCACTTTCCACACAGTTAATGTCTTCTCTGAAGTCTAACTCGTTAACTTTAGCCGCAAAGTATACCGGTGTGGCACGGTTCCATTTGATACCGAGATTGTATTTATTTCTTTTAAAAAAGAAAGAAGAACTTATTGTTTTTATATGAAATCTATTCCCTCAGGTCGCAGGCAATAATGACTTGATACAGTGACGGCTTTGCTATTTGCTCGCTTTTCCCTCTGTTCTGCTTGCCGGTGATTGAGATGGGCTATTTTCACACATAGAGAGAAGTGCTTAAAACCAGGGAGGCCAACGTCTGTTTGATCAAAGTTTATGTGAAATTTCCCTGGGCCACCAGGGGAGTCGGTGTTTATGAACTGTAATAAAAAGAGTCATTTTGACGCCGCGACCTCAGTGCCGTGGCGGGAGGAGGGGGGAATTTGGTTATGTCTCTGTTTGCCAGAGGAGATCAGCTGCCTGACTGTCTCTTACAGGCACTTGGAAAGAGCGAAGGCTTCGTATTCACTAGGTGTGCCATGAACTAGCTCGTGCGCCCTTTATTTAATTCTGTAAGAGCTAGAACAGTTCATATTTTTGAATAATAGGAAAATTACAAAATTATTTTGTGAATGTTTCATAATTATGTATTAGTGTCTCATGAAAACCAAATATAGTTGAGCCTATATAGTAGGAAACTGCACAAATTAGTTATATGAAATGCACATGAGTAGATAATAACTAATAGTTACCATACATGTTTGGAATCTGAATCATGTTTTATCGCTAACACTAAACAAACCCTAAATGTTCACAGAAATTTGCATTTCTTTTTCAGTCATGTGCAGGTTTATGAGCATGTATAACTAAAATCCTGGATTTGCTCTAAGGACAAATAATAATAGAAAATACTGTATTTTGGATGGAATAATTTTTTATTATTTACATCAGCCTCATATCCTTCATTAAATAAATAAATTGCTGATCAACTACATTTGAGGAAAGTAGACAGCATGATTGTGTACAGTCTGTTTTTCAAACGCACCTTAAATCACAGTGTACATTCACTGTCCGGTTTATTAGGTTATTTATTTATTTATTTATTTATTTATATGCTCATTCATGCACAATATAACAGAACCAGGACAGTTTGGTTAGACAGATTAACATCATCCGGCCTTCGTTCAGTTTTCAGTAGAATCCGATACGGTCTTCCTCTACTGTAGGGAATCTGCATCAAGGTTCAATGTGTTGTGCAATTTGGGATGCAGTTCCGCTCACAGAGGTTGTAAAGAGTGGTTATTTATGCTCCTATCAGCTTGACCTTATTCTTTTCTGACCTCTCGCAACAAAATGATATTTTTCCAGAATACCTTCTCCTCACTGGATGTTTATTATTTTATGCACCATGCTTTTCTAAACTTGTGGATGAAAATGCCAGGAGCACAGTAGCTTCTGAAATACACATGCAAACTGGCACCAGCCACCCTGCCACTAATATTACATATTTTTCCCACTCACTGCTTCACCCTGCCCATACACATTTCTATATAAACCACCCCAAGTTATGGAAGCTGCATAAATCACAGCGTGATCCATCAAGCTTTGGTGTGACAACATTTGTGAAGTTCATCTACTTCCTGTACACACACTGAAAGTGTCAGAAAAATCAATGCAGTAGGCTGTAAGCTGGCGTACGTACAGCTTTCCTGAGTGAGTGAGAGACGGTGCAGGTGGGAAGCTGACATGTCAGAGGGAATAACAGGAGGATACACCGTTCCTGCACCAGTCTGACACAGTGGATTAAAATTCTATCTGGTCAATTATTCTCGCTTCAGAATAATCGCTATTACTTCAGACGTTTTTGTAGACTATAAAAATCCACACAAAGGATTCCAATCAGCTAAAAGAGAAGGGTGTGCAGTGATGAGCACACATACACACACACACTTCTTGAGGCACGCAAACACCTGCTTGCATGCACACATGCACATGCACACGAACACTTGGCAACACACCGGGTGAGAGAGATCTCGATTATTGAGGGAGTATCATACAGGAATAATAAAGAAGGTTCTTAAGATTTTAATAAGAATAAAATGAAACAGTAACCACCAAGAGGCCAGAGGGGTTAATCCTCTCAATATTACTGAAAATAAAATGAACAGGGGGAAAAGAGAGGGGGAGGATAGAGAGAGCGTGAGAGAGAGAGGGAGAGAGAGAAAGAGAGCAAGGAAAAGATTTTCGATTTTAAAAAAATGCTGGTTGCAGGTGTAATAAAAAGACTGAATTGAACTATTGAACTGTGGTGTGGATAAAAATACAAAAAAGAGACTTGCATAGGCATTTGTATTCATACATATACACACACACACACACACACACACACACCATGCACGTTTTATATTACATTTATAATGTTTACATGAAATATATGATTTTTTCACGTGATTCATTTAACTTTGAGTTTAATTTGATTTATTTTCCCTGATGTGATTCGTTAAAATCTGATGTGAATGTGTAATTCTTTCATATATTTTTTTCACTTGATTTTTACTTCATTAATTTTGAATATGATTCTTGTAGATCATGTATTTATTTGTATATGATTCCTTGTGATTTGTTTCACATAAGTTTTTATACACAATTTATTCATTTTTATTTAATTTGATACATTATTTGTCATTATTGAGTTCTACATGATTCAATTATTTGACATTATATTTCTATATGAATCACTTGACAAGTGATGTTAATTTGATTCATTTCATTTCTACATGTGATTCCTAAATGTTTAATTTATTTACACTTAAGATTTTAGTCATTTATTTTTGAAATGTGGTTTTAATTTGATTTGTGTGTCATATTTCTTTAATTTTGATTGATTTATTCACGATTCAATTCTAAGTGAATCATTGCACAACTCATTTATGGTCACATGGGATTTTAAAATTTATTATGTGAATTCTTACCAATTCTTATAATTATTTTCATATAGTGACAGTGTTTTTTACATAGTGGTACCTTTTGTTACTTTCACATATAATTCTTACAAGAGTTATTTATTTCCATATATGATTTTTTTTCACATGATTTATTCATTTTTGACACATCATTTATGTACATGATTCATTAACTTTACATACAGATAATTTATTTTTACATGCAATTTCAGCATTAATTTAACATTTTTTCACACACATATGACATGAGCTTTCATGTCATTCTCTCACATAAATAACTCCTTTTTTTTCCCCACGTGATCCAATCGTGTTCACACAACGCCGGGTGTTTATTTGATGTTTAAACAGCTTTTCATGCATTCACATACGACTCACACAATTAAAAGTGAAAAATGCATTATCACATGTAAAATGTATGCGATTTTTTTCCATAAGGGATACCATGCCCGTTCTTCCCGATCCCTGATTTTCTCAATGTCAAAATCAAGCACACAGGCAGCAGATGGCATGAAACAGTTGGCACAAGTAAGTGAGCATGAGTATCTGTTTACTAATAACCCTTTAATTACTTCAGCTGGTGGAAGGGATCAAAAAAAAAGGCAGACTCACACAGGAATAACCCTTTGGGTGGCCAGAGACACATTCTTTTCGAGGACAGGACATGACAGAAAGCCCTGCAATCATTCTGCTCTCATATGCAATATATGGATAATGTGGTGGAAAGGAAGGAGGGGGGCGGAGAAAGAAACACATCTGCGATTGTGATCTGTGAGTGCACGGACTTGAATGTGACAGTAATAAGCCATGCTGGAGATTTACTGTACCTTCACCGCAAGTAAATGTCAAGAGAAATCCATTCATCTCATGGGATAACTTTAACCTTCTCCATTTTGTTAGTCTGAACCCACCCTATGGGCAAATATGTTACAAAGATGTGCTCCATTTCCCTTTTTTTTTCTTTTCTCTCTCTTACTTCCAATAATGCGAAGCTGCGTTCGCCGGCTGCCCTTTGCTTTCGCTGTGCTGCAAAAGCATACATTTTAATGATGAGACCTTTCTTTTAAATAACTCCACTACAGGAGGAAAATAAATTGCTGTTCAAGAGGAGATATTACTCTGGGCATTGTGGGATTGAAGACGATTGGGAGACGGAGGTTGGCTGACCCATACATCACCAGCCAACCTGTATAAATTAAGATATAAATAGCTTTATATGGAGCAATTTTACCTTGGGTGGGTGAGGATGAGTGTAGCAATGGAAGTGTGTATCACCTTCTTAGTGTGTGTGTGTGTGTGTGTGTGTGTGTGTGTGTGTAACAGAAAATCCCCTTGGAGTGCTGGGCAAACAGAAAGCAGGCCGTGTAAAGGCTGTGAAGGCCTAGCCTGGTTATTGTATACTCTTCCTCGGGATTTGAGTAAAGACCCCCCCCCCCCCATACACACACCCACAAACCCACACACAACCACACACCAACCCAAGCACCCGGCCTCTGCACTGCCATCACGGTAGCAACGCCATCACGGGCAGGGGGCATTATCCAGAACCCTGGCGCAGACTCCAAAAGGAAATTAAAAGGGGATTATGGCTTCCTGACACTCTGGAGGACTTTGCCACATCCGATTCTTATTTATTTCTCAGCGCCGTCTGATGGGTGAGATACAGGACTACGAGTGTCACCGAACGCAGATTCTGATCATATCATTTCAGGGGAATCACTTCAGAGATCATCTTATGACATGTGAAAAGGAAGGGATTTGATTCAATCAGGTTTAAAGTCCTATTCTTTTATTTACTTCATGACTAGACTTTACCATTTGCTATAGCTTCCGTACTTCTGTTCTCATTGTTTTCTGCATCGAAAACATTTCTAAACATTAGAAATGTTCCTAAAACATGGTTTCAGCATGTTTATTTTTATTTTAAGTTACAGAAAAATTGCTAATATTTCCATATTCTAAGTTTATGTCTGTGAATGTTGTGCATGCACTTTTAGAGATCATGTGACGTGAATAGTTATAACAGCTAATGTTGTTCAGAACTTTGCATAAATTTCATTGTCAAAATAAGAACTAAAACACAATGGGGTTGTGTTGTTCTCTGAAAATAATCAGTGACATAATGGAGTTATGGAGTTATTTCCACAAAGTGAATATGTTTCCAATAGCAACAAGTCCAAAAGATTTATTTAGCTTTTTTTCTTATTGTTTTTTAGAATAACACAATGTTAATTCATTTGAATGGTGCAAATGTTTTAAAGGAGGCCATACATCCGTGAATGACGATCCCGGCCGAGGTGGCTCTGAGCCCACTGCACATGTTTTCTGTGAACATTCATGGAGTGGAAAAATCGACTTGCAACATTGTGGGAACTGTCATTCATTAACACCACTTGCACATTACAGGGACTCAGCTGGGAATTATTGCCTCATCCCCGCACAGTTCTGACCTCACTCCTAGTAAATTCCACTTCTGGGTCAATAAGGGAGTTCCTGGGAGGCCAGCGTTTCAGACACAAAGCAAGCAGTCTGATCACGGCTCCGGCATACTGAGAGGACTTTCAACATTTATGGTATCCAAGCACTACTGAAACGCTGGGATAAGTGCATTATTGAAGCAGGGGATTATATAGAGAAATAAAGGGAGTTTTTACTCTCATAACTGTGTTGTATTATAATGCATCACAAGTCCTGGTTTGATTTATACCCTTGTATAAACCTCGAATTCGCACCTTGAAATGCTGCTGTTATAGAAATTAATCTTTTAATTAATTTATCTTCTGACCAATCAGAGTGAAGCCTTTGGCAGAGCTGTAATGGTAAACTATCTTATGACCTGTTGCATATTTATTAACTGAATATTTTAATATTGATCTTTGTAACCTGGCATCGGGACAAAGGTTGCAACTGGACACATTTTTACACAATGCATGGAACAATAAGCATGATTTGAAAATGATAATTTTTTCCTTACATCCTAATCTACTGTGCTGTCCCATGTGCATTTGGTAAGTTTCTGTGTGTGTGTCTGTGCACACATGCACGTACACACACACACACAGTGTTGTTGTTATCAATTATCCAGAGTGCAGTCTCACTCCGGTGCGGTGTTAAATTAAGTTGTCAGCGCTGTCTCTGCGATTTCCCCCTTCACAGAGGCAGGAGCTGATGAAGCCTGACGGCCGCTCGCTGACTCTGCTCGCCGGCTGCCTCTGCGCATCGCGCCTGCAATTCATCAGCACAAACCCAGCACCCACAGCCCGATCCATTGGCCAGACTTCCAGCTTCAGCGCCAGCCAACGGGCAGCAGCGCCAGCCCCGGCCTTTCCGAGATAGCTTTCTGGCCTGGATGGCAGGAAAACGAGCTGGATCACCTTCCAAAAAATACACTGGAGAAGAGCAGCACATCTTTTACAGAAAAGTCACCCAAACTTTGTATGTCAATTTTGGCATTTCATTTGTATTTGTATTTAAATCACCAACTTACCTAGCCAACTCAAGCCATATGTTCTCCAAATTTGATCAGGAAATAAATCTTAGAGTGATTCATTTCAACATTATGATCCCTCTCTCTGTCTGTATGTCTCTCTAGGTCACTTTCCATATCTATCTATATCTAACCTGCTGAGCCAGAAAATCTTTAAATTAAAAATCTTTGAGTTAAAGCTTTATATAAATTCCCTGTCACTAAAATAATGGTGTAACACAAATGAACACTAATCTTACCATGTAAGTATTTATTTCTGCTGAATAATAATGATCGCACACTTACAAAAGACATTTGTTTAATACCATAGCAGTATTAGAAATTGGCATTACCAGGACGTAGCATCCACACAAGATTCAGTTCGCTTCCCACAGCCGTCCACGGCGAATCCTGTCCCTGTATAAGCATCCCATCCCTGCGCTGACACTGAATAAAACATTATACACCATTTTCACATATTAACCTACTTAATTAAAAAAAAAACCCTCAATGATTCATTTAGCTTTTTGGCTTATATAGCTAGCCAGCTGCTAACCTAAATAATCAAATGATGTTCTTTTCATTTTGTGGGATTTGATTGGACGCTGTATTAAAAGAGACATTTTTGGTAACTTCATTTCAAAGAGAGAGGACAGATTTATTAATCCAAATCCAAGCACTGATGCTAGTTGGAGAGAGAGAGAGAGAGAGAGATGTTGGGTTGCTCTTAAAAGAACAAAAAACACTTATGCAACTTATGCACACTAAAATAAAGTTACATATTCACTTTAATTTCTTACCTTTCTTACTGAAAGATGATAAAATGCTGTGTGTTCGGTTAAAGGGATCAGTGATGAAAGAGTTCCTAGTGGAGGCTGTGGGCTAATCAAACAGAAATGATCTTTAGGGAACAGCTCGTAGGATCTGAAGAGCTCCATTAAATGTTCGTTCTACTTTATACATCCTATTTATTTAGTTCATCACAAAATAATCAAACAAGCGGTCGCATTTTTATAAAACCATTTAGTGTCCTGTGGGTAGGGTGAGAAATGGAAGAGACAACCTGTGTCATGATAGAAATATTTCACCGTCAGATAAAAGTGATCAGTCAGAAGAACCTTGAATTGATTTTTTTAGGCCCTTTCTCTATAAGATGGCACATAGGTCCAAATCATACAATTTTTATCTTCTATATCTTCGATACAGCTTATCCTGTATACAGGGTCGCAAGGGGGCAAAGACTTTGGGCACAAGGCAGGGTACATCCTGGACAGGGTGCCAGTCCTTTGTAGGTCACACACACGCACATACTCATTTACACATTACGGTGAATTTCGAAATACCAGTTAGCATAATCTGCATGTCTTTAGACTGTGGGAGGTAACCAGAGTACCCAGAGGAAACCCACCAAGCACGGGGCGAACATGCAAACTCTATGCACATGCGAAGGGAATCGAACCCTGACCCTGGATGTGCAAGGCGTATAATGCTATATAATATACTATATACTACGTATAATACCACTATGCCACAGTGCTTACTTGAAAATTAAATTTTCTCCCTCCAAAATAGTCTAAAAAACTATGTATCCGAGTCACATTTACCCACCATCCTTCTCCACCTCTCTTACACACCTTTCCAGGAACGGACAAAAGACCCAATGCTTAATGGGTAACTCGCTCAAATGCTCCTGGGTCATGCTTTAAGAGTTGCCACCCGGGCCAAGGGAACAGGCAGAGCCCAGCAAACACAGATACCCATGGAGAGTGGAGAGGAAACAAGCACAGGGTTTAATGCCTCTGTTTGCCAGTGTATCTCTTCCTCTCCCTCACTTGCTGTGTGTCTGATCCATGCGAGAGAGAGCACCATGCCATGTTGCAGCATGCTTACACTGTTCCAAGGACGACAGAGCAGAATTAACCCCTGATGGAAGCAGAGCAAATCAGGCATCAACGTTAGGCTGAGATATACGCTGGATAAAAAAGCTTAGACTCAGACGATCCCTGGTCTTCTTTTGGTGAATCCAATGAAGCTTTTTTTTCCTCTTTTTCTTAAACTGTTAATATCTATCTATCTATCTATCTACATTTCTATGGGATTTGGTATCTAGGGTCCATACACTGGCGATTACAGTTAATGTTTTCATGTTGAATAACAAATGTGACGATGTGCTGAGATGTAAAGTGCACTGTAGCTGAATGGGAGGTTCGTTAATGAGTCATTCATTAAGGAAAATAATTAAGCAGACGGAATGTTTGCTCAAAGACACACAGCAGATTCCTCATCAGGAGGTGCACGTGTGATGCCTGAGGCCTTAATCAAAGTGAGCAAGCATGTATGCAGTGAAGGCTGATGCTGATAAATACATAACTTTGGAAACTCATCTCATCTCATCTTCTATACCACTTTATCCTGTATTCAGGGTCACGGGGGCCTGGAGCCTATCCCAGGAGGCTTAGGGCACGAGGCGGGGTACACCCTGGACAGGGTGCCAATCCATTGCAGGGCACACACACATACACTCATTCACACACTTTGGAAACTGAACTTGCTCATTATATATTTTATGGAATGACCTACAAATAAATATCATTGCAGGCTAATCGATATGTATCTCTCAAACCTTTATGCATTCTTCAAGCAAAACCAGGAGGCCATCTTGGTTCCCGTCACGCGACATAACTCCAGTAGAAATATTCAGCCCAACCAGAACACTGGTAATTAATGAATAATTAACCAGTCCCTTTTTTCTTAGCCTTTGTTCCAGCCCATCAAAGATAGCGGCAGTTAATCCCTTTCTTATATAAATAGCTCTTTGGCGTGGAGGGCAGCAGCCGCACGGCAGTCTAACCCTTCTGTCCCTGAAACTGAAGCCAGGATAAGCTGTGAGTGTGTTGGATTGGCACGCGGAGCTGCCCAGGGCCTGCCGCTGAGCTGGCCTCCAGTACAGATGGAGGGCAGGGCTGGGCAATGCCAGCTTGTCAGTCGGATTAAAACGACTCATTTATTCACTGAAGTATCGCGCGAAGCGACCACGCCAAAACAGGGTGGCGTGGAGGGGATGAGGGAAAGCCAGTGGGCAGAAGAGGGGAGGGAGAAGGGGTCCAGTTATTAAGTGAGAGTGGCTCCTAAACTAACTGACCCCTTGCCAACCTTCTCTTGCTCTTTCTTTTACTCTCTCCCTTTTTCTGTCCCATTACTTATCTTTCTAGAGCTGCCAGAAGCCATTACGCTGGTGTGCGGAAGGTGGCCAGCAGGGTGGCGTCCTCCAGTGCCTCAGTGACAGATTGCTACTCTGCAATGGTGGCGGAGGAGGCATCAGCGGAAGCCGATTGGCTCCGGCGGTCAGGAAATAAGCGCTGAGGAGACGGGAGAGTGGATGAGAAGGAAGAGGGGAAGAGGACGGAGAGAGGATGACAAGAGCCGGCTGTGTGACCTTTAGCATCAGGTGAGTTCCTTAAAGGGCCGTGAACCCTGTTGTTAGAAGGGAGCCTGGCAGTAGAGGGCAGCATGGAGCAGTGGGGGTTGATAGAAGTGCCAGGACCATGGACAGGGAAGGGACAGAAACTACTTACTGGCCATTTGGAAAAATTGTGCCATTTCATAACAGTCCCACTTAAATGTTTAGGGTAATTCTATGAAAATAGCAGAAATAAATTTGTGAACTTGAAAGAGAAAAATAAATGCATGACATATCTCTAGGATACACACACACATTTGAAATATTTTTAAGGAAGGTAGATGGACAGGGTGACATTCACCTAACACCTCTTCATTGCTTCAATGCCAAAAATAGATCCTTCAAAAGAGGCACAGCTTGAATAGCCAATTAATGAAACACTCATGTCATGCTCTTGAGCAAGCATGTGAATGAAAAACAATAGCAGTCAAAAAATGTAAAAAAAAAAAAAAAAAAGGCAGGTCTGACTTTCTGTAGCCACATCTGTGAGAGCTGTAGAGAAGAGCAGGAGCTGAGTAATAAGAGAAGAAAGTGTCACAGACAGGTTAACTGTGGGATCGGTCAATGCCAGCAACCCTGTGCCTCTCAAATCCCCCACTCTCGTGTCACTGGCAGGCCAAAAGAGAGAGAGGAAAAGAGGGAGAGAGAGAGTGCGCGTGTGGGGGATGATGCTTGGAAAGGTTTTATCGGGTCTAATTACTCCCGATAGCTGTAATTTACAGGTTGGCAGCAGGGGGAAATCGCCAAGATTCACACTTCTACGGGTCAGCATCTGTCGTCATTACGGCGCAATGCTCGCTGAGGGCCGGTCAGCAAGCCTGAGGAACGGTAAACAACAAACCGCATGTGACAGATTAGTGGCACGGGCTAAAGGACCTTCCACTGACACATCATTCCTCTCACTCTGCGAGTTTGTATCACGACAGCTGTCACCAATAAAACAGAGAGGCTGGAGAAAAAGGCGGGGGAAAGGCTGCCAGTGGCTTTTGTTCCAGTTCCAAGGTAGAAGGTGGCAGAAATGGAGGGAGGTGCTCACAGAGTGACCTGTTTAACAGCCTGGCCTCAGTTAGCACAGGAATACTGTATATTCATGTAGGAAAAACTGGGGCACCATTATGTCAAGCCGGGAATTTTCTGCTGACTGTCTCATAATTAGCAAACGCTGGGTTTGTAGGTCCTTGCTACAAATTGCACCTGTCGGCTGAGGTGGTACTTAGTAGTTATATCTATTTGTGACATGTGTGTGGCTCACTAAAGTAGGGTAAGAGAAGCTAAGTGTTTGCGCTGAAAGGCCTAAGGTGAACCTGTGCTGGCTTCAACCCACACACTGCTCCACCTTTCCAAACCCCACAGGAGAGAATCGAAAGAGAGGAGAAGATGTGGTCAGCCAAAGCCCAGTGCTGCTCATACGCTTCCTAGGCTCCAGTTCACTTTCCCTCCTCTGATGGATTCTGGCAGGGAAACTCTTGCCTGACCTCCTCTTGAAGGACGTCCATTTTGCTATCTAACTCAAACCACAAAGGACTATATATCATTTCAGTTTAGGATATTGATTAGTTTGCAGGATTTTTAAGGTTCACTTGTTGATTTCATCACTCTTCCTCAAGATTCCCAGCATGCCAGGCACCTTAATAAATCAAACTTTCACACAATTTGTAATAAAAATCTAATTTGGATATGTTGCACCTTCTCCACATCCATGTTTGAGTTAATACTGGAGATGTGGAAAGTATCCAGCATAGTACCAGCAGATCCAGGTAAATGAAACTTGTCAAGGACATGACCCAAGAGCTCTAAATCTTTCTGAGCTACCCATTTGGCCCTTCTTATTGGCGAGCTCACAAAGGCCTCACCCAATGCTGTCCAATCACCAAATGCATCCATTAGGCTGTCCAGCAGTAGGCAGAGTCTGGAGGGGATCTGTCCTGTCTCAAACCTAACAGCAGAATGGCTGTGTGGTCCATGTGCCAGGCTTCAGAGGGCCGCTACTCCCACAAGTGCCATATTGGCAGCCCAGCCCTGTTCCATTAGCACAGGAGAGATGGGGATGAGGGCCCTGGCCTTCATAGCCTTCTTGCAGCACTGCCACAGGGCATGCCCTGCCCAACACCAGCTGTCAATACTAGGCCTATGGACATCCAGGCCTCGTCTGACCCAGCAGTGCTGAAAAACTTTTTAAAAACATTAAAATTGTATTGAGAGTACAGGGACATGCCAATGTAACCAATGGCTTACTCTGAACTTTATGACTTGAAAATGTATTCTCCAAAGTCAACATGGACATGATATGCATTTCAAAACATCAGGATGCTCTCAAAGTTCTGGAGAAAAAGTAGAAAAAAGAAGAATCTTACTGTCACAAATGTACTGAAATGCACCCCACTGGAGGGATGGAAGCAACCCTGCACCTGGCCTGAAGGAAAGCGAGAGCGAGAAAGCAGAAGCAGAAAGAAAGTGGGGAGAAAGTTCAGATGTTCTGCGGCTCGCAGGGGAATGGCAGTATGTGTTTCAGGCTATACCTGCCAACAGGACCTGGGGCCTTTTTTTAATTAATCATCACACAGCTATGAATTATTAATCCATTATCACTATGCATACATACGATTATTCATTTGTCTCCTCTCCTTTTTTTTAGCACACTTAAGTTTCCATTTCATTTAATGAGGCTCAATTCTGTAGAGAAATAAAAGTAGATTAACCCAAGTGCACGCTTAAATGAAATGTGCTACAGGCACTGGCAGTGTGCATCAGCTACTTCAGGGAATATACCCAGCATGACTCCAGACAAGTTTTTTTCCCCAGTCAAGAGGAACACATTTTATCTATATTATCCTCCAGGTTTAAGGGACTCGCTGATTTTGATCTCAAAATCAAAGGTGTTTTAATAGTATTGATACTGAACATAAGACATTTTTAAAAATGTTTTTAAGATGCTTTTAAAAATGTCAGATCTCTTGAGAGTAATAGCAGCACCGCACTGGTTGATTTAACCTTCATTCTTAAAAGTTTCTCAATGCAGATTCAATACTGAACTTGAGAAAATGTTGCCTTGTGGGTGATGTGCTGCACACTGATCAGAAATCATCAGGCTCTCAATTAGAAGAGATCTGGCTGCTCAGAATGGCCACGAGGATGCCTCGGCCTAGAGCGGCCCAGAGCGGCCCTGAGGACGCCTCAGCTCAGGAGGAGACTGAGGATCTGAGAGGGAGCAACACCTGTCAGGTAAGCCTTCGCAGTTGACGGCACACGAAGCATGCAAAGCCGTCAGCTCTGACGGCTAATCTCCGGCGCCCCGTCCTGCCGGGCACGGCCAGACTCCACAAGGAAACACAGGGAGCCAGAACACAACAAATCTCTCTTTCCCGCCTGAAACAGCTCCGGCACCCACGACTTCCTCCTCATATAGAGATGGTGGGGGAAGAGGGAGACAGAGCAGAGGGAGAGGGAGACATGCTCTAAATACATTTCATTATCATCATTATAATTATATCAGTGATTGTGTGTTTTGGGTAATGCGCTGCAGCACCTCTCCCCGGGGGTTCCACAAGCTGAATGATTAAAGCACATGCAATGAACCATCCGTCACTGCGTCCCTATAGGACTCGGGCAGGATGTTTTCAAAGAGCGCTACAGAGGAGAAGCGCTGAAAATGAAACAGTAAAGCTACAACACCAGAACAGATAGCAAGGATTTTTAAAATATATTTTAAAGATTCAAAACTTGTCACTGTTGCATTATCTACTTGTTTGCATAAGTAGCATTCAATTTAAATCCCATCCAAGCTGAAAATAAATAAATAAATAAGAAAATCCCCACAATAAGTAAAACCATAGATCGTATAAACTATTATACAGAATATTTATTTTTAAAAACATAATCTTATACATATAAGCTATTAGAATTTGACTGCGTAAATCCAAAACACCTCAGACAATTACCCAGGTACAAATAGGATATGAATACCGAAGAGCGCTTCAGCTAAGGTTTGTAACACATAATCCGATAAGCCACGCGGTCCTGTAGGACTAGGCCTGCTCAGACGCAGGAAGAGAATCTAAGAGACATGGATTGATGAATGTTTAATCCGACAATCCTGCACATGTCTAGGAGAGATCATCCTGCGTCAAACCCCACAAACGCGCTGCAGCAGGTCTCTGAAATATTCATACCCTACACGCTTCATTAAGATTATAATACACCAAGGTCTCTATTTACTTATTTATCTGATTATTGAAACAAATGACAGAAAGGGGGGAAGATTAAAATATTTGTGTCACTGCTACATATTTGTCTCGGAGATTTGTAACAATTTGTTTCATTACTACAGAAACCTCCGGATTGCTAAGTACTTTTGACAACACAGCCCATTCTACTGAGCGAAGCAGTACAGCGGCTATGACTGCATTCAGAGAGTTTCAATGGAAACGGGTTTTTGCATGAACTATCCAGAGCACCTTGTGTTGGCACATCTGTGATTTTCAAGTCTCAATTAGCAGTTCCCATGTTCTTTCCTGAGGACAA
Organism: Leiocassis micropogon; assembly: GCA_028565275.1. Lineage (NCBI taxonomy): Eukaryota > Metazoa > Chordata > Actinopteri > Siluriformes > Bagridae > Leiocassis > Leiocassis micropogon. The sequence goes on from JAOVVA010000021.1 coordinate 6,095,857, forward strand.
GGCTAGCTCAGCAGTAAAGGTGTTGGACCTCTGGTCAGGAGGTCCCTGGTTCCAGCTCTGACACTGTCGGGCTGCCGCTGTTGGACCCTTGAGCAAGGTCCTTCACCCCCAAATACTCAGATACAATCGGGCACTGAGCCTGTAACCTGAAGTTCTTGATAAGTAGCATAAGTAGCATAAGAAGTTAATTGCATCCAATGAATGCTAGTCAAGTATTCACAAGCATTGTGCTAAAAAAAAAAAAAGTTAAATCCACAACATTTAAGGGATCTTCAGCTTGTTCAGGAGCATTTCACGTTCAGAAACGATTCACAAATGAACAAATTTTGAAAGTTTAATCATTCTGTTTAAAAAGGTTTAAATATTTTCTTTTGGAAGGTTTATGGTTCTGTCTTTCTAAACTTTGAAGTTCTAGATAAACTACGGTAGTGGATTTCTCTTGGAAAAAAGGATATAAAAAAGGTTCTACTGTAAAAGGAATCAGTTTATTGTCATAAGGGTTTCTCACATGTTCTTTGGATGTTTTGTGGTTTTAGGACATGGAACTACTGTTTTTAAGCACAGTTGGAACTCTTAGAACTGTTTTGTATAAATCCCTTTAACACAGAGTTTTGATAAAAAATGAATGTGTAACAAACAAATTTTTTTTGTTTCGGAAAATGTTCTAAAAAAAAACCCTAGAAATGTCTATGTCAATCAAAAAAGAGAGTAGGCCTAAACAAAAGTATAAAAGCTGGGTAAATTATGCTGTTTTTTACATGTTTTCAAAAAAAGCACACTTTTTTTTTTGGCCAAATTATATGAGATATAAAGACATAAAAAGGGCATCGAGCGTAGAGAAACCACAGTTTGTAGTGTCAAACTATACATAAGCTATTTAGTCTTGGTGCATTAAGCAAGAAAAGAAAATGTGCACCAAAAAAATGGGGGAAACAAAGGGTTAAAGGTTAAACCATGCAGGACAGATGATTTATAAATCATGCGGCTTTTCAAACTGTCACAGGTGTGACATCCTGAAATCTCTCTGCCAAGCCTCCTGATAGGCATCATATGCTTCCAACAATGAATGATCTCTCAGACTCTCTCTGATGTGAGATAAATGATGTCACTCGTTCAATAAATTAAATCCCTGAAGTGGGTAATATTCACATCAATCTGATCTATCTATCAGCCCTACAACTCTGAATTATAAATAAATAGATAGATAGATAAATAGATAGATAGATAGATAGATAGATAGATAGATAGATAGATAGATAGATAGATAGATAGATAGATAGATAGATAAATAAATAATGTACAGAATTACATCAAATGTAGTCAAATTCAAATTTCATTTGCCACATACAGTCATACATATAATATGAAGTCAAATGCTTGTACAACTGCAGATGTCCTTAAAACTAAAAACAGAATTCTTAAATAAAGAATATAAATTATGAAATAATAGACAAAATATATACAAATATAGAAAAATATAGAGAAACTTTAGCTGTAAAAAAAATTACAATATGTCAAATAATAAAATGAAATAAGATCATATAGAATTGAATTGAAATGGCATTTGGATATTGAAAAGTCCAGTCATGAGCAAGACAATGTGCAGAATAATGTGCAAAGTTCAAGTTCAAAGTTTCATGTTGTGCAAAATGAGTGTTAACATGTAATGTGCAACATGATGAGTAGTGAGATTGTTTCTCACTACTCAGATCAGAATGTTTAGTCCTGTGTGGTGTTGTGATTGAAAGTCCAGAAAGCCTGCGGGAAAAAGCTTTCCGTCAGTTAGCACAGACATACGACATGTGAATAACATACGCAAATAATTTTAGCTCAAACTGTGCCAATATGTTTAGTTTCTAAAGGAGACTTGCTTATATGGTGTCTGACACTGTATGGCACACTGTCCACAGAAGTCTCACTGTTACACCTTTTCCACCAAGGCTGTTCCAGTGCTAGTTCAGTGACAGCCAAAGCACCGGCCCTCAGTCAAAAAAATGGTTCAATGGCGGCACCAGCATTTTGCAGGGTCAGAACAAAGAACCACTTAAGTCTGGGGCTGTGGAGAGGGGTAATCACAACCAGTTAAAAGTTTGTGACCCCCAACTTTAAAAAATGGACTCAAAATGGGATGGGCAGCTCAAATGCTTTCTAGTATTAATGGTTTATTCCTAAAATAGACTCGCAAAGCCAGGAGAACTGCTCGTAAACCCATGTTGAAGTTGTTGCTGTGCTTGCCACTAGCATTTTTCTTATAGCCACTAACATTGCTGGGGAAGTAGAGAAGTACACAAACTTATACAGTGATGTAATAATGTGACTCTCTAGCCCATGGGAAAACAAAAACAGCTCTTAGCAGGTTTGTTATTGAACCAGCTCTGAACGGGCACTAGAACCAGACATTTACATTTACATTTAGGCATTTGGCGGACGCTCTTATCCAGAGCGACTTACATTTTTATCTCATTACACATCTGAGCAGTTAAGGGTTAAGGGCCTTGCTCAAGGGCCCAACAGTGGCAACTTGGTGGTTGTGGGGTTTGAACCTGGGATCTTCCGAACCGTAGTCCAAAGTCCGTAGACATGAACTAGCATCTGGTTAACGTTGGTGGAAAAACAATTCTAAACTAAGTTAGCAAACCATTCGCTCCTACCAAACAAGACACTTTGCTGCCTGTCAATGTGTGAATAGTTGAGAGCATCCGTGGGATTATAGAGGAACTGCAACATATTACAACTTCAAATACAAACATACATAAATGTAAAAAAAAAAAAAAAAAAAACGATTTGGGAGTAAATGTGGCGATATACATTTACACATTTATCAAATGAATAAATTTTTCCCCCATCTCTAAAAGATATAATATACTCATTATTTACTACTTATATAATAGTATATAATATATTCATCCACAATTGCAATAACGGGATCTGACACTGAAGTGGGGTGAGGAAACGTCAAATTCTTCCGCACCAGCCTTGGCAAGCCTTCTGCACTGTATTGTTGTACAAGGATACTATAATGGTTTTAGTATGGCATGTTCATGGTGCCTAGGAAAATTACTATGATGTTATTGTAATACACTGTGGTAACCATGATACTTAAAGCTTGTTCTATGAAAACCATCATGGCTTTCCTAAAGTACTATTCTAAACTATATTACATCTATTTTACTATAGCACTTTTATTATGCTACATCTTTTTGCTAGGAGGCATGTGGTGTAGTGGTTAGCACTGTGGAGTTCTCCCTGTGCTTGGATGGTTTCCTCTAGATACTCCGGGTTCCTCCTACTGTCCAAAGTGATTTCACTGGTATTCCCAAACGCCAAAAAAATGGTGTATGTGTGTGTGTTTGCCTTGAGATGGACTGGCACCCTATCTAGGGTGTACCTTGCCTTGTGCCCTAAGTCTCCTGGGATAGGCTCCAGGTCCCCTGCGACCATTTACACAGGATAGGTGGTATAGAAGAATAATTAATTAATTAATTAATTAATTAATTAATCTTCATGCTATTTTACTATTTTAGGGATTAAAAATACCACCACCAGTCTAAAAAATCCTGCACCCATTGGATGCAGTGCTGGCCCCAAGCCTGGACAAAATGGGAGGGTTGCATCAGGCGTCTGATCTGGCGTAAAAACCTGCGGCAAGTTGTTGTGTTGATCGGATGGTCCGCTGTAGTGACCCCTTGATGGGATAAGCCGAAAGACTACCACTAACAACTTTACTTTAATTAACCATGACAATATTATATTTTTACTATATTACATCATCGTAACCCTGTCACTACCATGGCAAAAGTTGATGTTTGGTACGTTTGGGGGAACCATGGAAAACACAAAACTCACAGTTAATTTAACTTCCCAGTGCTTCTGTTACTTAGAGGTGCTTTTATATTAAAAAAAAAAAAGTGATTTACTAAAAAAAATACTAAAAAGGGCCTAACTTAGCTTAAGCAAACATGTTAAAATTTTATAGCAATGATGACGGTGTGTGTGAGCATGTTTGTCCGAATGACCCGTTTTTTTATCTCATAGTGGCGCTTCACATTACTGCTTTTTATTAGCTCCACAGTTTCAAAACATAAGAGACAAACTGGTTTTAAACTTCACGCAGAAAGAATAAACATAAAATTATCTGTCCGTTCATCTTTAAAGGTTCAGTTTTCATCATCTATTTTTTGGTGTAAGTCATGCTGTGTCAAGGGTGTTTTGAAATGATTTTGGCAGCTTGTAGGTGCATCACGGTAGTATCTGTGTCTTCCGCATACTCTGTGTATTTACGGTAAACTATCGCGTTGATTGCGTGATCGCGTATAACCACGCCCACTTCGAGGGAAAAAATGAACAAATCTTTTTTTGAGTCATTTAGTTCATTTCGTTCTTTTCATAATAAATAAAATAAAATGTTGCATTTTCAATAAAAAGACCCCCAATACGTCTTCATACACAACTTTTGGCTATAGTTCCAGTAATGAAAATATTACAATCCAGCTAAGAACATATTATAAGAAACATGAGTAGCTCACCTCGTATAACTTCCAGTCTGAGTCGTTCGTTCTTTTGAATCTATTGCACTGCATAGTGTCTATCGGAGTCACATGAAAAAAAAGAACCACTCGGGACTTGAAGATTCGTTGGAACCGTTCAAGTTTCCTGTGTACTGCATTGCATAGCGTCTATGGGAGTCACGTGACAAAAGGACGAACGACTCGGAGTAGAAGAGTCATTGAGAAAGAATCGCTCAGGGCTGCGTTTCCCAAAAGCATCGTAAGCCTAAGTAGTTCGTAAAAATGATCGTACGACTGATCTTAATATTACGGTCTGTTTCCCAAAAACATCGTAACTTAAGTAGCACTTGAAAATCTTCGT